>LQNS02278160.1:12472340-12489924 GCA_001587735.2 Parhyale hawaiensis
GCAGTCATGCCACCCGTCAGCTGACACACGATACGTTTTATTTCTTTTTCCCACAGTTTACAGCAGTCATGCCACCCGCCAGCTGACACACGATACGTTTTATTTCTTTTTCCCACAGTTTACAGCAGTCATGCCACTCGTCAGCTGACACACGATACGTTTTATTTCTTTTTCCCACAGTTTACAGCAGTCATGCCACCCTTCAGCTGGCACACGATACGTTTTATTTCTTTTTCCCACAGTTTACAGCAGTCATGCCACCCGTCAGCTGGCACACGATACGTTTTATTTCTTTTTCCCACAGTTTACAGCAGTCATGCCACCCGTCAGCTGACACACGATACGTTTTATTTCTTTTTCCCACAGTTTACAGCAGTCATGCCACCCGTCAGCTGGCACACGATACGTTGTTTCCCTGTCCCTCAGCACAACACAGTCATGTCACCTCAGCCAGCTGACGTTAGGCAGCAGCAACAGCAGCGGCGGCGGCGGGTGCTGGGCCGCAGCAGGCAGGAAGGCCAACAGCAACACGGCCCCACAGTCGCAACCCGTGAGCACCACAGTGCAGCTGTGGTGTGTGTGTTAGTGTGGTGATGTGTTGCAGTCGAAGCCGGGCCCGCAGGAGCTCAACATTTGCACCAACACCCGCCATGTGGACGGCGGCAACATCGCGTGGCAAATATCCTCAAAGTGACTGCTGAGTGCGGTGTTATTGTTCTTATATGTGTTGTGATGGCTTCATGTTCTGCTATCCAAGCTCGGTTATGCTAGAGTTTTTGTAATATGCTTGATAAAACAAAGTACACTCGTGAATGTATTGGTCTGAAATATGCGTTACAGCTAGCAATGACTCATCTGCATCCGTACAAATTGCAGATACTTATTGTAAATTTTGGAGTGGCTGCTGGAAATACAACCACTGTTATCGGAGAATAAGAAAATGCGGTACTTTTAATCATTAAAACTGCGAATAGGTAATTTGGGAAGACGCCGTCTGTGGTGTAAGGGTGACTCAACAAATAACTCTTGTGTGCTGCTGGTGCAAAAATTTATTATTGAACTAACATGTTTTAAAATTACCTGGATTCACAAACTGAAATAATTTTTTTTTCGTTCTATCGTTGCCACAAGCGCAATGGCTAGTAAGCAGGTTACAGGTAGTGCCATAATTACTTACCAAAGATAAGCAGACTACTGCAGTTTCTGAAAATATCTAAGGAACTTGTGCCAAAAGAGTTCTACTAGTATGTAGAGATATTAAATTAGCGATTTTACGCTTAGTAGAGCTGGTAACCATCTCCAAGTGAATATATCTATAAGTACTAGCATGATCTTTTTAATATCAGTTATGTTACTGTTTGTATTAAGATTTAGTAGAGAAAGTAATCACCCCAGTCCCTGGATACGTAAGTATTACTTGCTCCAATCATCTACTGTACAATAACAGTGACACTCATTATATTCTGGCTGATTTACGAATTAACTCTTATTAGTAAAAGTCCCTTTCTATACATCTTGGCAAATTTTCTCCCAATGACGGATTAGTGTCAGAATTTGCAGGAGCTTTCGCGATTTCTCTATAAAATAATCACTAGTTAGGAGTTAGCGTCACTTTAGAAAGTATGTACGGGATACTAAAGAGCATATAATGAATGAAGTCTCGTACTCAACGTTTGCTGCCCTCATCATGTTCGATAGTAAAATAATATGGCAAATTTGAAGCGAGTTTGATAAAGAGTTCTTACTGAGAAAAAAATAATGAAAATGGTAAACATGAAAAACATAAATTCGCCTGCATTTTTCATATATTTAGGTCTTCCTGTTAAGTAGTGACTATTATGCGAATGGCTGCAATCTTCGGATTCCAGGACATGAAGCGTAAGCCCGAATTTTATTTGTGTTCACTCAATTATAACTCGAATGTTTTATCGTAAGTTTCTATTGATACAATGACTATTAATTTTTTTCTATGTAAACTTCAGTGCATTGTGTTATGAATGTTCTTCTAATTTAACTATTCTTGAATTATACAACATACATGTCTTCCTGCATTATGAATTGGAACCCACTGCAGCAATCACTACGCAGCTAGCAAACCACGACTTGTCTATAACCAAATGGAGAACACGACATATGACGGGTTAAGCAGCCTCTAGCAAGGTTCTCTGAATCATATATGGATACTTTTCTTCCCTATTATTATTATTGTATATCAGCTTTCTCTAGTACCATGTACTGGTGGAGTGTAAGAGAGAACTAGACCTGAATAAAAGTATACTAACAAAAACACATTCCGTGCGATACGACCCACATGCGGGTTCCAGCTCACTTCCATTTATTTGCTGCAATGAGTTAATTAACTGCATGAAACAACTGCGATGTCGTCTTCGTGTGTTGTTCCTAAACTGTGGTGAGAGAGGGTCCTGCATATATCGTATGTGAGGGCCCTCCAGGTGAGAGGGATGATCTGTCAGGTGGGAGGAGGAGAACCCTCAAGAATCTTCAAGGTGGTTGAGGAGGACTTTCTATGCGTTATGCAACAGTCTGTCAGGAGGTACGCAAAGACGTTACAGGTTGTACGCAGAAGCTTTGCCGCTGGTAAGTTAGGAATATAGAGGTGGTACGCCGCCAGCGCAGACCTTCCAGCTGTTACGTGAAGAGCTTCAAGGTGATCGCAAGGACCTTACGAGTGGTGGGAAGCGGCTTCCTGGCAGTACACGACGTTTACGAGAGACCAATATTCGCATGTAGCTGACCATCACCATCTCAACCAGCTCGGTCTTCCCGTTTCGGCAGGGGTAGCTTTTCGTTAAACGGTCTGGTTTTCGTTCTTACTTTCACGCGGATGTTTACAATTTTTGCAGCTCTGGAAAAAAATGTACTTAAAGTAACAGAGATTTTCTTAAAGCAAGTGGTTTACAGCCACGACGCGAGGCACACAAAGGACTTATCCATCAACAGTGTAGGCAGTTAAGCATTTCCTAAAATCTACGATTACCATTTCCCTCTCACCGATGTTTGTTATCGCATTGAAAAACTTGAGACGCATTGATAGCGATATCGATAAAAGCAAAGTCAGTGGTAAGGATTTCGATTATCGATATTTTTTTTATCAAAAACTCATGATTCTGTTGGCTTTTGCTTGATGCTTTTCTATTCCGTGTAAATTTGATGGTGTTTATTTTCACCCACTAAAGGCGAGGCTGTGTCCCTCCTGCTCCTAACCGTTGGTAAGAACACCTAATTTATTTTGGAAAGGTCGTTGGCTTGCATATTTTAGTAGGCACAGAAGTTATCATAGTAAGTGCGTGCAGTGAACTTTGAGTGGAACGCTTCACTGGCTGCATATTGCATGGCGTTCGGGTACAATGACGCGTCCCAGTCAGACGGCCGAGGAATTGTTCACAAAAGTCTACGGTGTTGCCTCTCCACAGTTAATTACAAATCCTAATTGTTGCATCAGTCCAATGAACATAGTCAACCCTGGAATCTAAGAATTAGGGTGAAAAACTCCGTTAATGTACATACATCTACCGATATATATATTTATTACCACAAATCAGTTTCACGTGCATATTACAAATTAGTTATTTAAAAAAGAATTTGATATAAATATATATCAATCAGGAATACTATGAAAGCACTTTTGTATTTTGAACTGCATCTAGTCATCAAAATATAAACTTTTTCACTCTATATGAGCTTCTTCCAACGATTCGGTAGGGTCATTCTAGTTTCATAAAGAATTAGCTTAACTGTAGATAAGTCATGTACTTCTGTTTTCAAGTCATTTTCATTCTTAATTTTTCGTGTCTGTAGTATAATTATCCAAAATAAGAACGGTAGCAGCAGAAAATCCCTTAATGAAAGGTCCAATAAATTTAGTAAATGAAAAAAAGCCTCCTCTTAAGCCAAGCTATTCTGCTAAACAAGGTTTTAGTTCGTTCCAGGCGAAATTTGTAAAATTATCCACGAGCCGCTTGCTTTTTTACTGCGTTGTCACAAGACATTGTATCAACCTTTCGATAGGCATCTAACATACTCTTACATTGAAAATATAAACCTCCTTGTACATTAGATAAATAATTACCTTACTCAATATGCGTAAAGCCCATTTTTAACCGCCTATGTGCATACTGTGCTTCTATCTTATAAAGTTTTGTAAAAAACCTGAGATTATAATTTACTAAGAATGGCAATGATATAACTAGGTTGGAGATAAGCTAGAAAATTTTGAATTCCGGTCGTGTGTGGTTAAGGGAGATTGGCAAGGAATGCAGGAACTGCAGATGCAAATAGAGTAATACTACTGAGAAAAATACTATACTCATAGGCTCAAAATAAGTTCAGTCAATGAGCACAATAGTTTGGCACACCCGCAGCTTCTGCTTTAGATACATTTAGTGTGCTGTAAATACAGTAAAACGCCATAATGCACGAACGATCACTTTACGAACGAACTAATTCATGAATTTATTTTGAGACCCCTAGCTGACGGCAATTCAGAAATAGGAATACCCGGAGTAATTCGCGTATGTTCTAACTAATACCTTCTGTTCTCAAGATTTCAGTGTAGCTAAGTCATTCACAACATAAACAAATATCAGAAAACAAAATATTTTGATTTAGCTTATACGCTATAGGATAATATATGTAATGTAAACTAGGATAAAACTATTAAAGTTAGCTATGATGTACATGGAGACTGGTACATACTTATTTGAAAGTAGAGCACCCCGAGAGGGCATACCTGCGCTAAGCAAGGCAATGTTAACAAAAAATTCAAATTGGTGCTAAAGCTAGAATTTCTTCTTTATCATGACCAAAATATGGTCATTTCTACCTCTGGACAGGTATAACAACTTTTGTAATTTTTTGAAAAATTACAAATTGTCGACATTCATGCAAGAGCAGCAATAATGTTAGGGTCGCATCCGCTGTGGCGATGACACACGCTAGTCAAAAGAACGAGTATCATCTTTTCGTCCGAACGTTATGTTGAACTGCGGTAAACTTAACTTTGAGATTTCCAAGAACAAGTGTAAAAATATTAACCATAAGTTCAGTTTACTCCGTAAGTGCCGTTAGTTAACTTTCGGACATGTCATTATATCAGGAGGGATAAAACTCAAAATTCTTTGCAAGTGCGTTCTATTTAATGGTCACTTCAACGCATTTGGATTAAAAGATGACGATACTCGTTCTTTTGACTAGCGTGTATCATTGCCATTATGAACTGGAACGCTCTACTGCAGCTACAGTCATGAGGATATAACAGGGTCACGTGATATGACCCTGGAATATTTTTGTTTATGGCCTTGATTCTTTTATGGAGGGTACATCACAACTGTCTGAAATTTATTCAATTTAACATATTGAAAGAGAGCAGGCACTTCCACAGTTCATTGCTGTAACTAATTTACATTCATTGTATGTTAGGACAAATTGAGCTCTCATACATGCCTGTATGATCACCGTAAGCCGTTCAACCATCACTCTACATTCATCGACTTACAAGTAAATAAACAAAGAAACAGATGATGAGCAGATCAAAGTACAACAGTCTGTCGTGTAATAAATTCCCCTGCATGACAGTGGCGCTGGCGAGTTAATTGCCCCATAGTAACTTTGGTTTATCCAGTAACGACCCACTCAAGTTTTTACCGGGCTACTGAAAAGTTCCCTCGTAGCAATAGCATTATAAACGTAATCTTATATGGTTACTTGCCTAGTCAGGGGTGAAAAAATAAGTTTTTGTTGTGTTTATTAGGTCGAGGGCGTGCTGTAGTTTAAACGGGAGATACAAGCGCTAGGACTGTAGTCGCGTGTACCGCAAGCAGGCGTAGGATGGGTCAGAAGGTCAAGTGTCATGGGAAGCAGAGCAAAGCTGGTCCAGTTAAGTGGCCCTGGCGGCAGGTGTTGCCCTTGAGCGTCTCTTACTCTAACGAAGACATGGAAATGTGTGCCAGTGGCACAATTAAATTTTGTGGATAAAAATGATGTAACAATTGCATAATGCAAATTCTGCAGAACAAATGGTGCCATAAGAGTATATATGAATGTGTGTGCCGCAGTTATTTAAAGACCTGTGGTGTTTAAGGATCGGTAGAAGATCCCGCTAAATAGCAGGAGAAACAGATACAACCTCTGCATGCAGTAAGGGTAAGACGACTAAAGACATAAAACTTTTTCAATTTGCTAGTGTTCAATTATCACGAATTTGAAGAACTGTCTTTCGTGGAAACAATCGCTTATCAAGAGAAACAAACTATGCGTTGTCGCGCTAATTATATTTAGCTCGGAAACAATTTTATTTAAAAAATATTCTGTTTGTGATGAAAGTGTCTCACTAACTCTGAACACAATCTGCAACTCGTTGAAATATACTTGCTGTAAATGCAACAGTCTGCAATCGTAGCGATGCCCATACAGTTGAAGAATTGATAAGAAAACTGTATGGCTTACAGAAGTACTTTTCTGAGGCTGTTTAGTTTAAAGAAAGCTTATTTGAATAACTTTTTTGATCGTTATTTTAGTCATTTAATATTAACTGTCTGCTTCTATTATTGTTTTGCAGAACATAACTCTATTATGAACAATTCTTCAAGACATTTGCAAAAATTTGTAGTATAATTGTGCTTGAGGTTCCATCCGTCCGTCCGGTGTCTGCACATTACGCTTCTTCAATATTAGCGAAAGCTTCAGCTTGCAAGAAGCTCTGATTTTGCTGGAAATAAGTTCAAATATAGCTGTCTTCTAGCGCTCGCTCTTGAAGAAATTTTCAGTCATTTTCGAAGGAAAGACATGAAGTTTATTTGATGCGTATCACACATACCATAGTGATCTTCATATCTTGTAATATGTACTTTACGTAGGTCAAAAATACAAACGAACAAACCGGTCTGCACCAAAATTTGATCATTTATGTCTTTCAACATTACTAACAACCCCTATAAATTTCATAAAGATCCATTCATTATTTTTTGAGTTATTGTGCAAACAAGCATAAAATTAAAAACAGTGACAAACGAACGAACGAACAAACGGATCATTACCAAAACTTGGTCATTTGCTTTTTGTTATATACCTAACAACTCAAGTTAATTTCATAAAAATCCATCCATAACTTTTTTGAATAATGGCATTGAGAAAAATGAGGCAGACAAACAAACAAACAAACGGATGGACATATCTTCACCATAAGTTAATTAACTGTCAACTCATGTTAATTTTATAAAAATCCATCCATAACTTTTTAAGTTATGGCATTGAGAAAAATGAGGCATACAAACAAACAAACAAACAAATAAACAAACGGAAGGACATATCTTCACCAAAAGTTAATCATCTGTTCCTCCTAACATACCTAACAATCCGTGTAAATTTCGTCCAAATCGGTTCAGAAGTTTTTGAGTTATCTTGGTGACAGACAAAGAGACAGATAGATAAACACGACGAAAACATAACCTCTCTGGAGGAGGTAAAAATCTTAGTATACGTCTCCAGGTGTCTTTTATTGGGCCAAGCTTTTGGTGCTGGTTACATTAGGGCCTTCTTTAGGCGAAAATCCTCCAATTGTGCGGAACTGTCACATTACGATCGGTATACAAGATACGCATTTACAATTTTTTTTTGTATAGAAAGGTACATAAACTCTGACTAATCAGAAACGCTGGACAAGAGTCTTGTACAAAAATGCTAATGCGAAAGAAATTCATTGAAATCAAAGTCCGAAATTCCATTAAATGTTGAAACGTGTCCGTCGCTTCGTAGGCATGATACGGGTCTGAGATAGTATCGAAACACAAAACTTTTATTGTCTGATATTTTGACGGGATCCTGATAGCTTTACACTTTCTTTTCCAGCTTCTCAGTCGTCGCACGCGATTGTAGTAGTTTCATTCGGTTGGTGCTATGTCTAACAGTCTAACTTTAGTTGAATTCAAGGAGCGCAAACTCCCACCAAGCAAAGCACTGTTAACACAATGGAAGATCACAGACAAACAAACAAAGAGATTCACGGATCATTGCTAAAATTTATGCAACTGTTCTTCGTGGCATTCCTTTCAGTTCCTATAAATTTGGTGAAGAGTCACTGAAAACTTTTGCTTCATGTAGCCAAAAGACGAGCAGACGATCGGCTGACGGAGGATCACCAAAAGTTTATCATATTAATTTTATAAAGACCTTTGGCCCAATTCCTGTACATTTCATGAAAATCCTTCGATAATGTTTTGAGTTAGGCTTGTTGAGAGACAGACAACCATTCCCTTACTGGCGGAGCCAATGAAAAGGAAACGGGAAGAGATGGGCAAAAACAAATGCTGTTCGCTAAACAAGAGACTTTTATAAAGAAAATTGGTCGAGTGTACCTTCGTTTTTGCCGTACATATATTGCTCAGCTATATATAAAGAAAAACGAATAGTAAATGATATCCGTAGAATATCATTGTGTTTCGCCATTGAATGCACAAGAAAAGGAGGTGACAAAATTTATATGAATTTGAGAGCCAGTAACAGTCATGAAAACTGAGCCATATACTCTACGATGAGAACCATGTGACTAGAAGATACCTCCGAGCTTTGAGATAATAACTGCACAGGAGGAAAGAAAGCCTGATAAACGAAATAAATAGATACTCGCAATGACTGAGCAACTGATGGTGGCATGGATGCTCGAGGTGAATGTAAATTTCCACATGAAGCAGTCAATGAAATAACGAGATTTGTAATAGATCTGCACAACGATTTCGGGATAAAAATGTGAACGCTTTGCAGCAGATAAGTTTACTACTTCCATAGATAAATAAAAGGGTGAACATAAGTTACAAAGCTCGAAAGATCACCAAGCATACTGTACATTTCCAAAGTAAAATGGCGTAATGAGAAATATTAACAAAGTACAAGTAAACTGAATTTTAGTTATCAGTAATGAAAATAAAAGACTATCAGAGTGAATAGTTTGAGCCTCAGTCTATTCAAGAAAGATTAGCAGCCAGAGTAAGAAACGAAGGGCGTACATTATGTCCCTAGATATGCGGAGCCCTCGGATGAGTGTGTTCCCACAGAAGGTAAACAGAAATTTGGCATAGAAAAATAAGAATAAAATAAATCACCATCATTAGAAATAGGTATGAAAGTGCAAGGAAGTAAAAACTGACTTGGGGAAGAGGTTCAGGCTGCTTAATTATGTCTAAGTTCTAAACTAAAGCAATCTATTAGTTTCCTTGAGGCAGCACCCCATGTGTATCACAGACGAGATACGTGCTTTTTAGTAAATAATGTATGTTAGGCAAAGTGTGTCAGAGTACACGAGATGCGTTATAGCCGACAAGGTACAATATGAGACGAGCCTATTTCAGAAGATGAGATGCGTCAAGTCGGATGCTCGCGTGCGACTTTCGCCGGCGTTATCTGCTGAATTCGATTGCGTTGCCGCGACTGTGTATAGTTTCATTATAGACTACACTTCACCAAACTACACGAGCTCTATGGTTTGGCATATTTCACCAAACCGTAAAAAGCGGAAACATAAAATATTTCTGAAATTGGAACTCACTCAGTACGTGGCAAGATGATCGAAAGTTTACCACTGGCAGTTACTATAATGTGAAAATTGTAACAGTTTGAAACTGCTACAGTTTTTCGGGGGAAAGTTAAAATGGTGCATGATGGAGCTGCATGTGGCTGCGGCATGGTAACCGAATTACTCGAGTTAGTTCTATGCTGACAACACCAACAAAAGTTGTAATTGACCGACCACCCGACATCAATGTAGATGAGGCTACTCAAGAGTCGTAGGGCAAACAGCGTACTTTAGGCTTAAACTAAGATTGTGTGTAATAGCGTTCAATATGTTCGTTGTACTATAAGAAAAAAATAAACAATCGAGAACCGTGGAATTTTCACGGGTACCGCTAGTTATGATAAACTAGCGGGACTCGTGGAAAATCGACGGTTAATTAATATTTTCACTTACCTTAGTTTGACCTGAGGCAGCGCTTCTAACTTGACCCAACCCGTGTAAACTAATGTCCGCTGCTTAACCCTGCCTACTGTTATGCAGTCCATTTGCCGTACTCCTCGTCTAACCTCTGTACTCTGTAAATCACGCGGTTGTTCCGTCTGTAAAGGAAATGATGTCAACTTTCATTCTTTAGAATTTTGTAATATTTTAAAGAATTCAATTTGACCAACTTGAGCCTCCCACCTGATGAACTGAAGTGGGTATAGAAAAAAGGCCCAGAGAGGAAAAAGCCCCGGTTGGAAAAAAACGCCGATCTCCTAATGTACATTTATTATCCGTTTTTAGTTATTTTGAAGCAATTTATATTAAAATAAGTTAACTTATTCTGTACTGTAGTTACCTACCCTAACCTAGCGAAACCCAGAAAACCTATCTAGCTTTTTCTAATAGATCGTAGCCTAATCTAACCACATATAACTAAACCCAACCTATTCTGACGAAACATTACCTAGCTTTTTCAAATCAAAGTTTGCCAAACCTAACCTCAGCAAACTTGACCTGAACGTTTTTTTTTTTATAACTGCGATTCAGAGAAAGCCAGGCCTCGCCCACGTAGCCTTGCCTAATGGTTTGAATCCTTGTGTAATGACCTAACGCTTCGTGCATGAGTAATTTTTGTCCGATAGGCCCACGAAGCAAAAAGTGTAACGGAAGAACTCAGTGGGACTAGAATAAAACTTAACAGTGACCTTATGTAGTTAAATGACGTCACATCGACTAGTCGAAGTATTTGAGGGTCGGACCTCAGGCCTTCGTAAGTTAGATTCCTAAACCTAACCAAAAATGTAAGCAGTGCTATATTCTGGACGCCAGAGACACCATAGGCTAGTTATTACTGAGACTTTCTTCACTCGACGACGGTCATTTTACTGTGCTTTGTGCATAGATGGAGCTCAAGTAGCTGGCCAGTCCGGAGCGGGAGATCGAATGAATTAAGTCGAACAAACACGGTGATATGTTTAAACATGTCTTGTGAAAAGCACTGTTACTGAACATGAAGTGTAAATAAGGCTTCACTTCGAAAATTATAAATCAGGCCGCCATACCGCTGTGAATATTTTCACAAGCCTCCACTGCAATATTCTGTTAATAATTGTTTATTGTTCAGTTTGTATATATTCTCTTGATTTTTTATATGCTTAAAAGAGGAAATTTGCAAGTGACGACGATTTTTCGGGTAAAATTGATTAAAACACTCATAGGCTGCTCAGCCGGAGCGTTTGTCGATGTTAACGTCAATGATGACGTCACATTTCAATGCTAGTTTTTCGTGAATCCTCCCGTTACGGTCTTCTCTTCCTGGATAGGCCTAACCCGATATACCCGATTTTTGGACTTAGAACAAGTCCAAAATATAAAAATTGGCTCCAATGCATATAGCCTAACCTAACCTGATCTTACCTAACCTGATTTCACGTAACCTGATCTCATCTAACCTAAACTTACCTAGCTCAACTTCACATCACCTAACCTAAATTCACCTAGCCCAACCTCACCTAACGTCATCAAATCTCACTTAGCCTAAGCTCACCTAACCTAAACTCATATAACTAAATCTAGCTTAATTTAACCTCACATGCATAACCTATTTGCAACCCCCGTTCGCACATGCGAATGTTTGGTCAAATGTGACCTAGTACAATATCGTTTAGTTTACTTAAATATGCTGCATTCAAATAAATGAATAGAGTTCTCAAATATAGCTTCATGAGAAAGCGGGGCTTTTTTCCTCCCGGGGCTTTTTTCCGGTTCCCGTTGAGGTGCAGCGAAACCCGCAACATGGGTAACTAAATTTCTACCTGTGCTTCTCATCAAATTCTTCAGTATTTCATATACTGCCATCTCAAGACGTTGTATGTATACATATAAACATGTATCCAAGGGTAGAGGTAGAATGTAAAATTTTCCTATAAAAGGTAAAGAAGTTGATTAGAGAAAAAACTGGAGTTTTACTGAAGTATGAATTTTCTCCGGTCGTGTAGTGATCTCGTGAATACATGAAACTAATTATGAGAAAACCTATATAGTAAAAAAAAAATACAGAAAATTTAAGTCACTTATTCAAATTGATAGTTCTGCACGTGTGTTGTGATTTATGGTATCCAATTTTTTTAGTAATGGGCGTATTTGAGCAACTTATTACAACAGTATAGTTGACTATAACAATGAAGCAATTACGGCTTTATTAATTAAGATGCGAAGCTAATTCTATAGCTGCAGCCCTTTAGGTACACAGTTAGTAAGCGACGCCGAAGGAACAGCCAATCACATTTTGCAATCGTAAGTACATGATTATAGAGGCAGCTACACTTGCAATGGTCTAAAGGGAAGGTTAGTAACAAATCTATGTTAACATGAAACTTTTCCAAGACATGAAAATGGTTGATATCTTTAGTGACAGATGAATGAATGAATGAATAATGTTGGAACTCATCTGAGAGCGCTAATTAACAACAGTTCTTTTGTTGTCGAAAATATCTAACAGCAGAAATTGTACGAATGTACGAATTGTACGAATAATAATAAAAAAACATTTCTTTTTTGCTTGATTGGCTGGTCGCTCCATGCAGATCTAGAGGATAAGATGGGAGAAAATTCATCTGCGGATTGCCATAGGGCTGAGACAGAAGGAAGTTCAAGCTTCAGATTAACCACAAATAAGCTCCTTGACTATGTTGGAGACATAACATTTTCTGAAGCTGCTGCTCTGAAAAAGTGGCTGTGCTTCTTTATGCCATGCTCTTGAGCTCGGGAGATGGGGGTGGGGGGGGGGCTTTTCTCCTGTAAATCGCCTCTTGAACCTGGTACCCCAGCGTTGTGCATGAGCAAGGAGTTTATTTTTGTAGCTCCAAATACGTAACTTCATTCGGATAACATTTACTTTATTTTTTATTATCCATTCTCTTCAATCTTCTTTCTTATACTAATATGTCTTCACAAGCAATGATGTTGCCCATTCGGAGCAGACTCCGAAACTGAACTCCCGATTTTCTCCACTTCACTGGGCTCGATGACTAGATCAATCTGCAGCTAGAATGCAGCATTACAATTACAGCTCTGCCACATGCTGGAGTTCTTTGTCTGTCTTATTGTCTGCAAGCCCAAGGGATTCGACCGCATATTCGTTACCGTTAATTTTTGATGCGAGGCGCCTAGTATTCTTAACAAATTAAAGTTGTTTTATGATAAATGAGATTGACATAATACAGACTACAGTTCTGGAGGTATATTGGACTGTAGCTGCCGTCGCAATCGCTCTTGACTACTGTTGTCGGCGAGGCCTATACGATCTTCATAATAACAAAATACACCTGGTGGTGGTATAGGGACTAGAGACCGCGTTATGTGGTGGTATCGTAGTCACCAGCAACTGCCGTGGCTACAGCAGTCGAGCTTAAGTGCGTCGAGTAGCCAAAACTGAAGCAGTCGTTACCTGCCAACAAGTAAGTAGCTAAATAATGAAGGCTGCGAGCTAAACCTGCAACGCATCCCTTGCTATTCCATGTGAAAAAATTTAGCTCGATTTGTACAGACTGTGAGGATGCAATGCACGGATTATGGGTGCCGACTTTGAGAGTGATGCAAGCACCTGGGCACGCAAATGCAGCTCTCCGTTACACCTCTAAGTAAATGTACATTCTGTAATAGATATAGGAACGAATACAGCACCTGTAGTGAGTGTAGGAACAGCTGCAGCTTCCATGATGGATGTAAGAACAGATGTAGCTCTTATGATGGATGCAGGAACAGATGCAGCTCCTGTAGCACGGGTAGGAACAGGTGCAGCATCTGCAGTACGTGCAGGAACAGATGCAGCACGTGCAGGAACAGATGTAGCATCTGCAGCACGTGCAGGAACAGATGTAGCATCTGCAGCACGTGCAGGAAAAGATGTAGCATTTGCAACACGAACTTCAGTAGCAGGTGGGTCAGGACTGACGCCAGGCAGCAGGTGCAAGAGAACAGGTGCAGGAGAGCAGGTGTAGTGTGGCCCTTGGCAGGCACACAGACGGCGTCGGTCGCTCTAATGAGCGTGGCGTGGCAAGCAGTAACTGCTCATGCAATACTTGTACCCGCACTTGTTATGTCACAGGCCTTAGTGCTGCCTACTGCTGGTTATTCATCTGCCTTTACTTGCTAAAGTGAAGTAGATGTGAGAGATATTTCCTGACTTTCGGGGATTTTTCAGTTTCGGTGAGGTGACGTAATGTCATGCACGATTTCACGAGGTTATTAATGTTAAACCACTGATGCAGCTTGGTCTGAAGTTGTGTGCAGCGATGATGGGGTATTTTTGGTCGGAGACTTGTGCCGTGTGATGTCAGGGACACCGAGTGCTGTGCCTGCAGCATGCACCTGATACTTGGCCACGGACCGCTTGTTTTTATTAGGAACATGCAGATAATAAATCTCCAAAGGGCCGTGACGATCTGCCCTCATATTCATATACCATACCTGCACTGGTAGCCGTTTGTTATCTAGCCTTGACTTCTCTGAAACTCATTACCGGTTTCAAGGAGGTTATGTTTTTATCGAGTTTGTCCGGCTGCTTGTCTGTCTCCTTGTCTGTCTGCTTGTCTGTCCGGCTGCTTGTCTGTCTGTCTGTCTCGCTATCGCCAAGATAACTTAGAAAGTTATGGTCAGATGTTTACGAAATTTACAAAGATCATTAGGCATGTGGGCAGAAACAGATGATTTACTTTTAGTGAAGGTCCGCTAGACCGCTTGTTTGTGTTTCTCTTATCTTAGTAACATCACTCAAAATGTTATCAACAGATCTTTATGAAATTTGCACAAATTGTTAAGAATGTTGCAAAGAGTAAATGATCACATTTTTGTGAAAATCTGTTTCCGCCTTTGTTTGTTCATTGCTAAGTTTCGTTCTATGGTCGTCCGCACCATAACCCAAGCAGTTATGAACTAGTTATCATGAACTTTGCAAAAATTATTAAAAACATAATAAACCCGACAAAAACAACAAAATGTCACTGAAGATCAGTTCGTCCGTGCGCGTGTTTGACTGTTCGTTAATATGTTTGTCTGAACCTAACTTGAAAGGTTAGGGAAAGATCTTCAACAAAATTGTAGAAGCTCTTTATCGCTGTCCAGACGCAGAAATGATAAAATTTTGGTGAATATAAAAAGGAGAGACTAGTTCCGGGAACACTTTCAATTTCGCTAACATATTGCCCTGCTGGACGAAGGTTTGCACTCTGCGAGTACCTACTGTAGTTCATATTGATACGGTGTTCTTCGATGCTTGGAGAGGAGCTTAGAAAGCTTTTTCCAAATAACGCTCTTATTTCTCAACAATCCAGCATACGTACTGGGCTCATGCATGCAAAACACCAGTAAAGGGGCGAAAACTTTGTACATATTTAAAGGACCCGCACTTAAATACAATAAATCACCTAGTATTCAGTGAATTATTGTCTGCTAGACCCTCAAAACACAGCCCGGTCACTGCACGATGTGACTTAACCTTTCATTGCACCATGCAAAACTACTTATATGTTACGAGTGACGTGGTGTGTGCGGTACTTTGTCCATTGAAGAGATAAGTAAATGCCAATCTGTTACAAGCTAACGAAATCCCCCAATCTGTATTTATATCACGCACTTGGCACAGAGCATCGGCTTCCTTCCCTGGCTCTGCCAGTTCTATAGACAGAGAGAGACAACATGTTGCGCTGGGCCCTGTACTTGTGGTGGTGCGGTGTGGCTTACACACACGCAGCAGTAAAACAATAAAATGACGTTGAGCAAGTCTTTTTATGAAGACCACACCCTGCTGCTGGAACCAAAATAAAGTTCAAATTACAATATCCTAAATTAAGTGTGTTATGTGTAACCGTAAGACACTAAGCTGCTCTTCATGCGTGCCCTGCCAGCTGTCATTTCATTGATCTACTTAGATTGCGTGGGTTAATCGAGACACATTCCTCTCCTACATTTGTGCGCGTTTTGTTTTAAATGCCTTTGACAGACTACGTCTGTGTGACAAATGAGGCTGGATAAGTAATTTGTGTACATTTAAGCCACTGCTAAAAGAGACATGTAGTAAATTACAAAGGCATTCACATTCCGGTGCTGTTCTGATCTGGATTATTATTATTATTATTATCATTATTATTAAAACTTCACGCTTGAACTCCCACGGGCAGGTAATACAACCCAAACGAAGCCTCTTGCAACACCGGGAAGCCCGAAACGTTGCTAAAGGAAATCCAGCAAAAAAAACCATTAACAGCTGACTTAAACGCCTGCAGGCCAATACGACCAAAAGCCAATGCCGGCAGCAAATTCCAAATCCTAGCCGACCAGTGCACGAACCACCGACAGAACTAATTAGTTCGACATCTGACAGCCTCCAAAGTGAAAGACTGCGCTCCGCACGTAGCACGAGTCTCTCTCCCAAAAACCTTGAGCTCAGGGAGAGAAGAATACAACCAATGCCTCTCATTATTGTACACTTTATAAAACATACATAGCTCTGCGACTCTTCTCCTGTGGGACAGGTTAACTAGATCATTATCAGCGCACAGCCTGCTGGGTGAAGTAACAAGTCGGTCTAACAGACACAAGTGAGTGTCAGCAGCTGAAGCCCAGACCGGTGAGCAATACTCCAACACAGGCAGCAAAATCGCATAAAAACATCTACGGGCAACCTGACTATCACCAAACACGGAATTCACCTTACGCAAGAGTCCAATCTTAGTGGAAGCGCGTGACACCAACCTCCTAATATGCGGCTCAAAAGTAAGCTTCTCATCAAAGACAACACCAAGAATCTCCAAATAGCTAGACTCCTGAAGCAAAGTGTCATCAATCTCCAGTAGGGGATGTCGCGGTACAAGTGTCCGAGACCGACTGATAATCATCGACTTGGTCTTGCTAGCATTCAGCTTCATACTCCAGGCCGAGCACCATGCACTAATACGTGACAAATCCCTATTCAGAGACTTAGCTACAGCATCACCCAGGTGAGGAGCAGGTATCACTGCCATCAGAGTGGAATCGTCGGCATAGTTGATCAACGTGTTTTCAAGCGAAGAGAACATGGCAGTATTATAGAGACGAACAACAGCGGGCCAAGCACACTACCCTGAGGGACGCCAGACACCACCCCAACTGAGGCGCTCAAAACGCCGTCGACAGACACACTCTGCGTCCGCTCAGAAACAAAATCGCGAATGATGACGAAAAATTCAAATTCGTCATTTGGAACCAACAAAATTTAGCGGTTTGCCTCACTCGTACACATGCACTTCAGATGTACAGAATAGCAATTTATTCTTTTTGGTGGAACTGAAAGAGTAAAGATAAACAATTCGAGGCCTCACTCGCTGCACGGCCTCTCTGAATTTCGAAACATTGCCCCTACTAAGACAATACTCACTTCCATGCAGGGATGTCGCGACCGGGGGGGGGGGGGACTCCCCCCCCCCAAATAATTTCTGGACGGGCTATGCAGTCGGTATATTTTGGACATGAGCAGTCGGTACTTTTACGGTAACCGACTAACGTCAAATGTACCGACTACCGTCAAATGTACCG
>LQNS02278160.1:12523575-12559199 GCA_001587735.2 Parhyale hawaiensis
TTGGTAATGCAGCTTTGTGCTGCTGTTACTTGCCGTAGACGGGTTTTGCTGCAGAAATTGTGACTCATTTCTGTAGGTTTGATCTTTCATTATGGTAACGAATGATGTACCATCATCAATTTGCAAGAGCAAAATTTCCCTCCTGCAAGTAAAAGCCCTAATATCTGTATATATGTATAGAACTCTGATAATCTTGTTTCCTTGTTTGTTCACTTGCTTGGTTGTCACCGTGCAGCAGCTATTATACATTGGGAATAAATTGAGAGGAGGTCGGATAGGTTTTAAAATAGGATAGGTTTGAGATAGATTAGGTTTTTAGAGACCCAATGGGACGCGGGTTGTCTAGTCAATGTTAAAATGGTTGAAAGTCAAATAGTACCAAGGAACTAGAGAGCACTCTGAGAGCGCATACCTCCGCCAAGCAAGGCAACGGCAACAAAAAATTCAAATTGGTTCTGAAACCATGATTTTCTCTGTATCAACACCAAATCTAACCATTTATGCCTTTCGATAGTATTAACAGTTTCTGCAATTTTCGTGAAGATCCGTTCATAACTTTTTGAGTTATGTTACTAAAAAAACATTATGACAAACATAAGCCATACACACAAACGGACCAACCGATTATCACCAAAATTTAATCATTTATGTCTTTTAGCATTACTAACAATTCACTAGGAAGCACTATCGTCTCTCGCGACGATTTTGCGTTCACGTAAGCTTTCCTGCGCGCGCCACCACTAATATAGCCACTACCTAGGCAAACCTAACCTAGCCTAACCTAACCTACCCTAACCTAACCTCCTCATCTAACCTTTTAACCTAACCTAACCTTTTAACCTAACCTAACCTAACCTTACCTGCCCCAACCTAACCCAATCTGCCCTTTCTAACCTTACCTAACGTTACCTCACGTTACCTATCGTCACCTAACCTTACCTAACCTAATCTAACCTAATCTAACCCAACTTAATCTGCGATACAGCGAGCAGCGCGGCGCACCTACTTGAACGCCACTTACGCCCACACGATCTGCGTACACAAACACGCACAGATCTCCGTCGTGAGAGACGATGATTGCGCCACCAGGAAGCGTTATCATCGTTCGCGACGATTTGTGTGCGTGCGTGTTTGTGTACGCAGATCGTGTGCGTGAGAGCGGAGTTTAAGTTGGTGCGCCGCGCTACTCGCTGTATCGCTGATTAAGTTAGGTTAGGGTAGGTAAGGCTAGGTTAGGTTAGGTAAGGTTAGGTAACGTTAGGTAACGTTAGAAAGGTTAGATTGGGTTAGGTTAGGCTAGGTAAGGTTAGGTTAGGTTAGGTTAGGATAGAAGGTTAGGTTAGGCTAGGTTAAATTAGCCTAGGTAGTGTTTATTTTAGTGGTGGCGCGCGCAGGTAAGTTTACTTGAACGCAATATCGTCGTGAACGACGATAGTGCCACCAGGAATACACAGTAGTACTTACTGTATCCTAGATACCAGCAGTTAGTTCAACTAGAAGGATCGAAATTTGGCTGCAGCATGAAATGAAAATGTTTTGGTTCCTACTCACCGCTAAATTGCAATTACAAAGAAGAATTTCGGCTAAAAGATATGTGAAATAGCTTATGCACGACAGGATCAGAAATTCTGTCAAAGATACAACCTTCCTTCTACTGCACTCCAAAGAAGAATCATTTCAAACAGTACCGAGCTACTTGCCAAAGCAAAGCGGGCTGCAGGAAATGCAGTATTTCTCGACTTTCGACCATATATCCCAGAAACTATATTTGGCATCATAATTCACGGCTGAAATTTCATGGTATCTCATCTCGTTATTCAGTTGATGAGTTTTCTCCTAAATGAGCATGACGGAGAGAAGGAGCAACTAAAGGAGTAAAAACGAGGCAACCAATAACTGTGTATTATTATATAGTGAATAAATTAGTGTTACCAGACTCCAGTAAGTTATATATTACAGGCGATAGAAGCGTGCCCACTAACCCGCCGCAGCGTAATATTGGACAACATGGGAGGGAGTCATCATAGATAGTAGAGAATCATCAGGGTCGGCAGAATGGGGAACCTCCTTAGCATAAAGACGCCAGCTGTAGGTGAAGGTAGCCTCCTAAACAGACGTATCGCGCTGCGTAAAAACGACGTAAGAAAACATCAGTCCAAAGGCCCAGTGTTATGGCAGCAGTATCAAAATACTCGCGCAGATATTACGTACTCCTAAGATTAAGAACGATCGTAAAAAGATAGAGCAGCAAACATGAAGGTCTTGCGCAAACCAAGTGACACTTTTGGCTGAGCTGCAGCCGCCGCCGCCGCCATATTTGTGGTGGTTCGCGGTGGGCCAAGAATGCTAGCGACCCTACAGGTGTGGTGCAGGTAACTGTGGTGCGGCTGCACCAGTGGTGCATTGCAGTGGTGCGGCTGCACCAGTGGTGCATTGCAGTGGTGCGGCTGCACCAGTGGTGCACTGCAGTAGTGTGGCTGCACCAGTGGTGCACTGCAGTGGTGTGGCTGCACCAGTGGTGCACTGCAGGGGTGTGGCTGCACCAGTGGTGCACTGCGGCGGTGGAGCTGCACCAGTGGTGCAGTGCGGTGGTGTGGCTGCACCAGTGGTGCGGGCTGCACCAGTGGTGCGGGCTGCACCAGTGGTGCACTGCAGTGGCTATGCACCAGCAACAGGTACACAACCATTACTATCGCAGGGGTCGCCTGTTAATATCTTACCATCTTCACCAAATATGATAACGCACTTATGAGCCAAGCCTAGAGAAGGCCTAATCAATCGTGCTTAGAAATTAATTATTCCAATTGGCTTGATTTATCAGGAACTTGAGAATGTTGCTCTCTTCATAATACTGGAGTACCGCCATAAGCCTGGTCTGGTGCCCTAATACAGTGCAGAACTGCCATGATACAGGACTGGTAAATACTCTAATTACCTCCGCCAAGAAGGTTATGTTTTCGTCGGGTTTGTGTGTCTCTTATCTGTCTGTTTGTTTTTTGTTTGTTTGTTTGTCTGTCCCCAAGATAACTCAAAGAGTTATGGACGGATTTTGACGAAAATTACAGGGATTGTTAGGTATGTTAAGAGGAATAGATGACTAACTTTTGGTGAAGATCCGTCCATCCGTTTCTTTGTTTGTCTGCATCATTTTTCTCAATACTATTACTCAAAAAGTTATGGGCGGATTTTTATGAAATTTATATGAGTTGTTAGGTAAATTACATTGAGTAAATGACTAAATTTTTGTGATGATTCATTCGTTCGCTCATTTGCTTGTCACTGTTTTTAATTTTATGCTTGTTAGCACAATAATTAAAAACTGATGAATGAATCTTTATGAAATTATAGAGGTTGTTAGTAATATTAAAAGACATAACTTATAAAATTTTCGTGCAGATCGGTTCTTTCGTTTGTATGTTTGACTCATGTTTGTCATAACGTTTGTTAGCAGCATAACTGAAAAAGTTGTGAACGGATCTTGAAGAAAAATGCACAAGCTGTTATTACTATCAAAAGGCACAAATGATTAGATTTTGGAGTTGATACAAAGAAAATCATGGTTCCAGAGCCAATTTGAATTTTTTGTTACCGCTGCCTCGCTTGACGGAGGTATGCGCTCTCAGATTTCTCTAGTTTATAATTGCAATTGATTACCTGCACCGACTGAGCAACAGCCTGTACCTGCAGCACAAGTCGGTTGCACACACACTGAATCGTATGTCTCATACCGGAGTTACATCGTGCAGTTGCACGAACAACTTGATGCGAGGATGAGCCGCTCGCATGTCGCTCATAATACCGTGTCTATTCTACCGACTTTAAATTTGTATTAGGTTGGCATAAGAGCTGCACATTGTCGCATCAAGTTGTACGTACGACTGTACAGTGTGGCGAGGACATAATGCTACTCGACCTCGTGTGCAGACTTTCGTTGCAACTCTCAAGTGTAACAAAGCTGGCGTGAAACAACTGATTAGTACGGTGTACATAAGTTGCAGAGCAAAACTGTCATAAATAGCCGCAACGGAATATCTGTATCTTAAGCAAAATTAAAAAGTAATTACCTCGTAAGTACTAAAATCGGAAAATGTGTAGCTCAAGCAAAATGAAGAAATAAGTACCTCATAAGAATTCGAAATGGACCTAGCTGTAGGACAAGTAATATTAAACAGCGCGTACCGTCATTAGTATCCGAAACAGAATATCCGCAGCTCTAGCCAAATTAAAACTAAGCACAGAAGTGAAGGCAGTATAATGAGACGGTGTGTCAGGGAAGAGAGAGACGGATGGTCGGCCAAGAAGACATTATGGCAGGCGACGCTGTATGCTGCTGGTCTGCGTGTAATGAAGCCGTGTCATCTAGGCTCTACAAGTCCAATTCTTATTTCCTGTCACGTACAGCAAGAGTCATTTCTCAAACGAAGGCTGGCTCTGTGAAACCAGAGATTGCGGCTTGTATTTGATAGATTTCTTTCTGCTGTGCATCATTGTATGGAACAGAATGGTGAGGTAACGGGTCTGCAGACAGTAGTAAAGGAGGGCTAGGGTTAAGAGGTTCTGCAGTACGAGCGACTACTTGCAGAATTTTGAAAGTCTGAGAATACTCAAAATTTTCACTTTAAGTCCCTACCGCTGTTCTACTAAATAGGTATAGGTACTGTTCGTCTGGACCTCTGGAAGAAATTGCGTCTATGGGGTGAAACTTTCAGTATAGTCAAAGTACTTTAATTAACACCATGGTGCTATTTTCATTGTTCACGTATTTAATTGCTCGCGACATCAAAAACTTAATATTTCAGCAAAACATCTTTTTTCCTCGCTTCTTGTCGTTAGTTTGCTCGGAAGAATCTCTTACTCTCTTCCTCCGTTGACCTTGCATTACAGATCTCTGAAGTACCTTTACGTGGTAGCATGGATACTGAATTTCACTTTCTTCCCACAACAGAGCTTCAGTTCTTCTGAGCTCACGATACTCAAATTGGGTGGAAAATTAAACTATAGAGAGGGAAAGATATTCTTCACTGCACAACAATGGATTTGTTGAATTTATCATAGATCAAGGCATGGGCCACACGTATGTAATGTAAATTTATATAACGCTCTGAAATCTAACTATCAAAATTAAACAGACTACAGAAGCTCCCCGACAAACAAACCTTGGTTTTATGCACATTCAAACACACGCAGGCGACAAGTTTGCAGTTATTCACATTTTGTGATCAAATTAGCCTTTCGTCACGGCTAACAAAAGCATAACGCAGCGAAAATGAGACAGCACCAGAAAGCGGGAGTATATATAGTCATGAATTTATTTTAGCATTAAAGCAGCACTCTATTGACCTGTAGTGGCTGCATGTGGTCGCAAAACAGTTAATTATTCAATATATTAACTTCTGAACACTTTGAGATAAGAATAGCCTGGTAAAAAAAACTGGTTCGTAAGCTGGGTCACGTTTTTCCTGCTTCACAGCTATTTAGGTGTTTACATTATGACGGGACAGTGAGACTTCGGTTTCCCTCAGAAAAACCTTTGTCTGAAGCACCTATTTGTAGGGCGCTGGCGTTCCAGATGTATATTCGTTCATAGGTCGAGTGTCTCAAAAGCTCTTCTTCACCACATGCGTGTAAATAAGCGCGCTTCACTTTTTCCTTCCTGTTCATTACTTTGTGTAACTCTTCCTTCCCTTCAGCTGTCGTGCAACACAACCTTCCAATTTGCGCAATCTCCATTCGCGTCCCTCCACACTCAGGCAACGTATTTGCATACTTGAATTGTTCTTTTCTCGCTCTATTTTGGGAGGTCACAACCTCACGAATTAAAAATTCTTACTACATATTGTAAACAGTTCTCCATAGTAAAGAGCTGCTCTGTTGGTGGTAGCGTCAGGAGCCTTCCTTCTCTCAGGAACAGTGGCAGAGCTCGTTGCGATATCCCCGACTGATTTAGTTTTGCAAGTGCCGTGAGCAAGGTATTCCACAGCCTTAGACCCACTCTTGGTGGCCTCGGGTATTACCCTCACTTCCTCAAAGCGAGTTATAATTCAGGGTTTATTCCAAGAAAAATTTACAGCTGCACAAACTCAGGTGCGAGGCCCCATCTGTGAGGTCATACTGTAAAGTAAATGTAAATAAGAATATATTCTAGTCAGCTATAAGTAACTTCTATGGTTGTTCTCTCATTGTTTATGTCTGTGATGCCCTAGCCATGCAAATTCAAACCAAGCACAAATTGTACAACTGCACAGACCTGACAGCTGCACCCTTTCAACATACAACTGCACAAAAGGGGGACAATTGCACGTTAGATAGAACAAACCCTGAGGCATATGACTGGAGATTGTTGCGTTACCACAAACTGGACTATTTAAAAAAAGGAAAAGCCTGTACACTGACAACGTTCTCGAATAAAGCATCCGAATATTGTTTTTAATATTACGTTGCAGTCGTGATAGAGCAACAGTCCAACAACTCCGGCCGGTAAGCACAAAGCTGGGCCTGGGGACAACATGAAGATCTAAAGATCCTGTGACTCTATCGATAGCCTCACAGAACAACAGGAGGTGCAATACTTAGAGGAGGGACTGAAGCGCTAATGTCAAGTGAAGCAGAAGAGAGGCGGGCGCCTCTGCCGCCGCACCTAAATGCCAGGCCAGCGTGGCATTTCAGACCAGCATCTCTGGTCTACTGTTGGAGACAGGAGCTTCTCTGTTGTTATTTATGCTGTAATGTGACGAGCCTGTGTGTTCCGCATTGCTTTGTAACATAATTCTACGAACAGCCTCATCAACTATTGCAACCTGCTGCACATCAGAAGTAACTGCCCATTCGTTCCGCTCTTATTGCTGGTTGCTGGTAGATACTTGAGTAAGCACCTCTCATGCTATGAAACTCATGCACGTGATGAATACTTGCAGTAATATATGCAATGCACAAATGGCGAGAATGCCAGTTAAATGTACCTATAAAATACCTGAAATAATATTACATGTAACATGCAAAAAGAGAGAAGAAGTTATAAGAAATTAGTACTATACGTAATCAAGAGTTTTAGTTTATGACAACAATGCCTTCAGACCCTAAAATACCTAATTAACAGTCTCCACAGTATGTACACCATCAAGTAGAAGAAAGCCAAATGCGAAGGCGTATGCATGAATGCTAGTCCCAACATGGATATCAATTTGCAAACTCTCACCAATGGCCCAATGAACACAAAACGTACAGCAGAGAGGGAGACTCAACACCCCCGCGGCCTGTCAAGACACCACCAGGCAGCAGATGAGTATCACGGCTCTATAGCGACCATCTGATGCCTAAGGGCGATAAAGTGGCTCTGAGTAACAGTGCCTCGCGTCTCGCAGTTCCGGCCTGCTGGCTAGAAAAGACTTGCAACTGCTCTTTACGACGCTACAAATGCGGCCTACAGCTCTGCCAACAAATGTCATTTCCGTTCGGCCGGTTTAGTTTGATAACAAGAACTGGTGGCCGCTGCCGCTCGTCTATACTATTGGACTGCACAACAAAGGCCAAGTGATGACAGATGCAGTACTGTGCAAAGTGTACGTATAGCTTGTAACCTCCGGCAATGAGATTATTTTTCTTCGTTTTTTATTTTGGGTCTGCTTGTCTCTTTTTCTGTCAATAAGATAACTCTAATAGTTATGAACGGATTTTTACAAAATTTGCGGGGATTGTTGGGCATATAATTAGGAGTAACAGAGGATTAATTAATGGTGGAGATCTGCTTAACCGTTTTTTTGTTTGTCTGCCTCATTTTTGTTAGTGCCATAACTCAAAAAGTTATGAGCTGATTATTATGAAATTTAGATGAAATGATAGGTGTATTACAAGGAGTAAATGATTAAATTCTGTGATCTGTAAGGCCGTTTGTCTCAGTGTTTGATTTGTGGTTGTTAGTAAAATAACTCAAAAAGTTACGAAGGGATCTGGATGAGATTAACCCTCATACGTGGCATGAACCTGACCGCCCTAACTCTTGTCCACAAATTACAAATTGGTAGCCACATATGGTTATACCTCGAGTGAGGGTAAACAGGAATTGTTATTGGTAACCACATATGGTTACACCTCGAGTGAGGGTAAACAAAACAGGAATTGCTACAAAACATAAATGATGATCGATTGATCTGTGTGTGTGTTTGACTAATTTTTGCCAAAATGTTTTTAGTAACATAACTCAAAAAGTTATGAACAGATCTGTAAGAAAATTACAGAAGCTGTTATTGCTGTCAAAAGGCACAAATAATTAAATTTTGGGGCTGATAGAAAGAAAATCATATATATATTTATAGTTTCAGCCCCAATTTGAATTTATCGTTACCTCTGCCTTACTTGGCGGATATATGTTTTCAGAGTGCTTTAGTTAATAATGGAATTGAGTGAGTTATCATTATAGGGTATAATAATGAGAAATTCGTAAACAATTAATTCAGCAATCTACAGATCAGTGTTTCATCTCGGTATTATAACGAGTTGTAGAGACGGAACCTTTCCATCAACCTACCAGTTGAAGACCTTACGATGCTGTTGAGTCTGAATATTAGGAATGAATTCACTACTTGAAAAATTTCATTTTTCCCTTGATGACTTTACTCACTTTGTGACGTATTCTGCATGTACTAAGTCTTAGATACATTGAAGATGAACAGATGGCACACTTCTATATTAAACTAAAATGTGAACCTTGTTTATTTATTTACTTACTTACTTGTGTTTTGTTTGCACACAGTTTATTAGCTTGAAGATAGAATGAAATTCAAGGGTTGAAGATCTAATTCGATTATTTCTGAGATACGAAAGTTAAACTGAACTAGGCCGCAAGAACAGGGCACGCTAAATTCAAAGGTGCTCGGTAAATACAACTCAAATACGTAACGTATAAATTGACTTTGCTTACATCCTGGGGGTTGAATATTCGTTAGAGAAATAAAGAATCTGTTGATGGTGAGCCGTACGGCAGGAGTGGACGACCGAATTGCGTGTGGTCTATGACCAGCTAAATAATACCTATTTTTTACGAAAGCAAAGACGATAGTGATGACGACCCAAAGGGTCGCGGGCCGACTAGTATTATACTAAAAGTCTGTGAACCGGTCACGCTTGTTTACTTGTGTCTTGTGATCTTGTGTCTTGTCATCTTGTTTGACACATTTTCTTCACTTTTAGATAGGGAAGAAATTCGATGGATCTACTCACTCTACCCTATCCATTCTATGGGGCATGGATTANATACCTCGAGTGAGGGTAAACAGGAATTGTTATTGGTAACCACATATGGTTATACCTCGAGTGAGGGTAAACAGGAATTGTTATTGGTAACCACATATGGTTATACCTCGAGTGAGGGTAAACAGGAATTGTTACAAGACATAAATGATCAAATTTTTGTGATGATCGATTGTTCTGTGGGTGTGTTTGACTAATTTTTGCCAAAATTTTTTTAGTAACATAACTCACAGAGTTATGAACAGATCCGCAAAAAAAATCACAAAAGCTGCTATTGCTGTCACAAGGCACAAATGATTAGATTTTGGGGCTAATAGAAAGGAAATCATAGATATAGTTTCAGACCCAATTTGATTTTACCTTTGCCTTACTTGGCGGATATATGTTTTCAGAGTGCTTTAGTTAATTGTGGTATTGAATTATGATCATTAGAAGGTGTAATAATGAGAAATTCATAAACAATGAATTCAGTAAGCTACAGATCAGTATTTCATCTCGGGGTTATAACGAGTTGTAGAGACGGAACGTTTCCATCAGCCTGCAAGTTAAAGACCTTACGATGCTGTTGAGTGTGAATATTACAGGTGAATTCTTTGCATAAAAAATTTCATTCTTCCAGTGATGACTTTAATCACTTTGTGACATATTCTACGTGTACTAAGTATTAGATACATTGAAAATGTTGAACAGATGGCATCGATATCTATACTATACTAAAACTCTGTGAACCTTGTTTATTTATTCACGTACTTGCTTGTGTTTTGTTTGCACACAGTTTCTTTGCTTGAAGATAGAATAAAATTCGAGGGTTGAAGATCTAATTCGATCTAATTGGACTGTTTCTGTGATACAAAAGTTAAACTGGGCTGGGGCCGCTAGAACAGGGCACGCTAAATTCAATGGTGCTCCGGGAAATACAACTCAAATCCGTAACATATAAATTGACTTTGCTTACAACCTGGGGGTTGAATATTCGTTAGAGAAGTCAAGATCTGTTGATGGTGAGCCGTGCGGGCAGGAGTGGGGGACTGAATTGCGTGTAGTCTATGGCCAGCTAAATAATACATATTTTTTACGAAAGCAAAGACGAGAGTGATGACGACCCAACGGGTCGCGGTTCGTCTCGTAGGTACATAAAGATTAGGTAAATCATATTTAACTAGAGCATCTGAGAGCTCATACCTCCGCTAATCAAGGCAACGGCAAAGAAAAGTTCAAACTGTTTCTGAAACAAAGATTTTCTTTGTATCAATATCAAGCCTAATCATTTGTGCCTATTGACGGTAGTAACTGCTGCTATAATTTTGTGGAAGATCCGTTCAAAATTTTTCGAGTTATGATGCAATATATATTCTGATAAATATTAGTCAAACACACAAACAGACCAACCGATCATCACCAAAATTTAATAAATTATGTCTTTCAACGTTGCTAAAGCTTTCTGCAATTTCCCAAAGATCCTTTTATAGCGCTTTGAGTTATTTTGCTAACAAGTATAAAATCAAACACAGAATAAAATAAACAAACAAACGAATGGACAGGTCGTCACAAAAATTTGGTCATTTACTCCTTGTGATATACCTGACAACTCATGCAAATTTCATAAAAATCTGTAAATAAAATTTTGAGTTATGGCATCAAGAAAAAAATTGGCAGCCTGACAAACAAACAAACGGATGAACGGATCTTTACCAAAACTTAATCATCTGTTCTTCTTAACATACCTAACAATCCCTGCAAATTTCGTTAAGATCCGTCCATAAATCTTTGAGTTATCTTGTTGACAGACAAATACACAAACTCGACAAAAACATAACCTAATAGGCGGAGGTAATAAAATTGGGTATATGAGAGAGTGAAAACAAAAAAGTTTCAGATTGAAGAATTTCACGACTGTTTTAATTGAAAATGCATTAATATTAAAATTGAGAAAAAGTCTAATGCCGTTATTATCCGCTTAATGCCATTGCTATGGCTGTCCATTTAGGTTGAAATTTAAACGTTTACTTCTTCTTCTCCGATCTATACTGTTGAAAATAAATTATTGTAGAGATCGTGCTAAATTTTGATGGGTCATTTTAAGCATTGGATTAGGCATTTATGATAGCACTAAATTTTCAAACTGATCATCTGAAGATCATTAACGAATGCAGTGGAAGTTCGCACTTGGCTCTCTATGAATTTTTGAAACGAAAAATTATCGACCACAAACATAATTGTGAGAAATAAATTTAATTTTCTCTACGCAGAAATGATCAAACCACTCAGCTATTACAAAATTCCTCATTGATAACTGTAAGGCCTTGTAAAGAGAGGATCTAAGAATGTGCAGAAAACCTGGTATTTATTTAGCATGAGCCCAGTAACTGGACCTTATTGTCTCACAACAATAGGCTTGACGATGACTGTAAGCTACAGCTTCATTTTTGTGTGCTCTTCATACTTGCAGTCGCTGGGCTTGAACGCGCAAGTAACATTTTTGGGTGGTAAAATAGCGACTGAGCCGTGCAAAGTTAGTTTGCCTTACCAAGAAAGCTTATACAAATATTTTCTTTCGATTCAATTCATGCATCACCAGCAAGAATTTAAGGCACTACCGCATGTAATTTTACCAAGGGTGCCGTAGTGGAACAAATATCATCACTGCTGGATTATCATAACCGGTAGTGAACTGCTACTGTGTAGTATTGGAGTCAGTCACTGTCATAAATTCATCACTGAATTTTAAGTATGAGAGCCGCAATTAGGGTCATAGTGCCGATATAATAAAACTTTGGGGATTAGAAAGAGTTTTCTGGACACTACAGCTGCGTCCAAAACAACTCATCCATCTCGAGCAAAACACGTAATCTCTTTCCCTTCATGCCAAAAAGGCCGGAATAATGAATAGCCCTCGGCAAGAGAAAAAAAATGATGGCGCTGCAAACACTGGGCTCTTGGCAAGATAGCGAGGAGATGCATGTGCAGGAAAGAACGATCTGCCAAGAGCCTATAGTGTACACTTACTGTATATGAAGTCGGGGCCGGCAGCGCGGGTGTTATCAAGAATATGATACAGAACCACTGCGACACGTCTGATGTAATATAAAATATTGGATGATAATCTGAGCTCCCTGGTGCTGACTTTTCGAGAAGCAAACAAAATAAAAGACAAGGAAAACTTTAGTCACATTCCATCACTGATCGCAATATGACAGCCCATCGTATCGGTCCTAGGCTGAGATAAACGAAATATGTATATATATTATAAATGCTTACACCTTTGTCAAATGTTCGATAAGAAAGAACAGCTAAATGCGAAGTGGTTGAACACGTTTGTTTCATAAGACTTCCGGTAGATATGGTTTGCTGATCGTTCGTGAACGTTTCTGTAACAGTAGAAATTGGCTACTTAAAATCTCATAAAACTAAAAAGTACTCTAATTGAAGATGTGGCAGCAATTTTACAGATGGGTATTTCACTGCGCCCTTGAATTTCGATGAATTTCAATAGGGGCACGTTCTGTCACTAAGTATGTCTGTTAGCCTAAAGTGGTAAGGTACTCTGTGTTGACACTCGATACAAATATTTCAATTTCATTAAATACGACATGATAAAACGATAAAGTAAAGTGTCTATATATAGCACGGCGCTCTTAGAATTGAAGGTAAAACCGAACACGTAAAACGTCCATACGAGTAATATATTGTAGCCCGTATAAACTCTGCGCAAGGAAGTGCCAAGTCGAGTAGGCAGAGGAAGAATATATAGATCGTGAGCTCCCTAGCCGGAGTACGAGAATAGCAGGAAATAAGACACAAAGAGAAACGCTTGAACGACCTATAGCTAGAGTAGCTGCATGGCCACGGAGCCTGCTATAGAGGCGCCACTCGACACACGTAGCAACGAATATTTTTCATTGTTACTTAAAAGAGGCAAAGACGAAGTATGAGCAGTAAAACTCCCATATTGGAACCCATTGAACTTACCGAATCATCGGAAAGGAGGAATATATTACATGTTCGTGTGCCATCGTCAACAAGAACGAATAACAAAGTGTGTTGCAAAAATCGATTACAGCTGATAGCGCTCTGCTAATGTATTCAGTCTCGAACAGCAATGTTACACGTAGCTATACGTATGATGCCAATATATATTATAAGCTTTTTAATAAATGCGGGTGTATATATTCGTATAGAGTGCTGGCAAAAAACTCTTGAGACCTGTTTATTTTAAAAAAAATTACTTGTGAGGTATTTCATATGAAAATCATCATGCATTTCTCCCGTGTTCTCAACGTATCCTGAGATTTTCAGGCGTCTGTCAAACACGATCTCGGCTGTTCAGATTTTACTGCGACCCACAGAAATTTTATCTCCCTCATGAGCCCGGAGATGGGCTGGCATTCTTCCCAAAAGTTTATTTTTTATTAATTTCTTGCAATTCTGTCAAGTCTTCTGACATTTGGACTAAAATTTTCTAGCCATGATAATAGGAATTTACATTTAAATAGTATTCCTAATTATTCATAATTGAGAAACTCTTTGAAGATGCATTTCATTGTAAAAGCTCTGAGAAACGCACTTCACTGTAAAAGCTCTGATGCCACTAAACAAACATTTGAATCCGAGCTATGAGCTCAACGCTATTTACCTCCATGCAAATCTAATACCGCTCATCAATCTGTTTTCGTATGAGTGTCAGGCGTTTTAATTTCGTTTGATGCCTATTTAAATTTATTGCTTTCAGAAATCGCCACAAAAAATTCTCTGCGAAATATTGGCAACTTATGATATAGGCTGTGCTGGAAAGTACTCGTCAGTTCAGTCATCAAGAAAGTCTCAAGCCTTTTACCGCGCGCTGCACGTTTTGGTTTGGATTTTAGTCTGATCTTTGTTTCCAGTTGGGATTAATGCTGGAGTTTGAAGGATTGTTACCTAGCCGTAACGTTCGCGGTGAGGACGTGGCAAACAGAGCAAAAGTAATGATAACTTGAGCGTGGCAACGAGTTGAAGAATATACTTTCTATTCACTGCATGCTGATGAATTGGTTTCAAGGCTCGTCAAGAGAGTAGGGCTTAGTGAGGAGGACCCATATATAGAAATACTATACAACGTTTTAATAGGAAAATAAATTGACCCCCTTTACAAAGCAGGGCTGCGTCTCGAACACGAGGAGAAGTGCTTGTAAATAGGAAACTGAAATGAGCCTTTGCTTGCGTTTTCTTCTTTATTTCAAAATACGAGGAGTCTGTGCTTGCCACTTTGAAGTGCAATTTAGATTCAGGCTGTCAAAGTTTGGGTTGCTTTGGCGCGATCCCGGGGCATTATATAGAGCGTAATATCTGAATTCGGATTACCATTGTAAAATTTTCTACCTCTGTGCAATGCTGATAATGTTAACCAATCTGCTTTTGTTTTGTTGTAATTTTTTAATTTTCCACTGCCTGAACAAAAGCTAAATCAAGACAAAAATTTACTTCAATTAATAGAACCACTTCCCAATAATCTAAAGTCCATTGAAGTAAAGCAACGCGTCTATATAGGGCCGTCGTGGGAGTGGGCTACGAGAAAACAAATAACAACTTTTTCGTTCTTGCCATGAAGCATCCAGACGCGGCTGCGAGAGGCCGGCCACGTTAAGCAGCAAGTGATTTGCCAAAGAATGAGACAGGCCAGATTTTTGGACGGCCTGTACAGCCGCAAACAAAAGAGATCGGGCAGGCGCGTGAGGCGCGTCTCTTGCCAACACTGACGCCACTACGTGCTGTTGCCGCAGGGGCTCTCTCCCCTGTCGCTTTTGTTTGATGCTGTTAACATGTTGCCCGCGTGCTGTAATGAATTGCGCGGCCTGCTGGTCTCCAGTCTCTGGCGCCTCGGCAGCATAAGACACGAGGTTCCGTTCGTGTACGATAATCTTGCAGCAGTAAAGTGAATGCTAGTGCAAGCAAAGACTTTTGCGACAGCCGTTGTGAAAGTTTGGACGAAGTCCCATTTGTCTGGATTGAGAAGTGAGTTTTCCATAAGATGTAAGGAATGAATTTGGTTCATCAACCGAATTGTATAGATTTTTAGCACATTATTATTAAGTCTGCATTTTTTTCAAGCATATTAAGCAATTTCCTCGACTTTTCCTTAGGAACATCGATTTGTAGAATATTGCTAAAGAAATACAGGTCCAGGCGTTCGCTGACATTAAGTACCTGTGGCCTTCAGTTTGTTGTGACTGGCAGCTAGAGTCGAATAAAATGAGAACTATTCACATGCATTGCAACTATGGGCATAAGCTAACCTTTTAGGATGCAGAGCAAGACGCAGTTCCGAAGAGTTTAAAGGTTCACGCGGTTTGACCGCTCCATCAAACTAGTAAAGGATTATTATTTTTTTTTTTTAATTTTAGAAAATTAGTAACACGCATGCAGAGAGTAACAAAAGTCAACAATCTTGCATCGAATAACAATGTTTTGAGAAACTGTACGGACTGTATGAATGAATATTCCTTGCACTACTCAATGTAACAAGACAAATAAATGTACCATCAAGTTTGCATTACACGTTGCTCACAAAATTAAAGATCGCTGCCAAACAATGCTTAAAATTCCGGTTACACAATCTAACACAGTAGCTAGACCACAAAAATTAGTAAATTTTTGCTTTAACTTACACGTGTTTTTTTGGGGGGGAGGGGGGAGTTTGTTGCTTCAAGTATGTTAATTGTGTCAATTTAAGATAATTTACACGTATAACGTTTCCGCCGTAAATGCTTAGTTTTTGAGATATTAGACTTTGAAGCTCCCATTGTTTTCCTATGGAAAAAAATAGCTGGTGTCATTACAGGCTTGGTAACGATCCAACGGAAACATAAAAGAACCTAACCTAAACCAACCGAGCCTAACCCAACCTAACCTAACCTAACCGAAAGTAAATATTAAAATAATACCTCCGTCGCAAATGCGTGCTTACCGAGCTAAAACGCAACTCCCGGAACACGTACTATGCACTGCAGGAACACGTATTATCCCGATGCCACACGCTAATAGAAAAAAAAAGAGCGTTGTTTCCAATGAAATGACACACGCTTGTAAAGAATTTTTAATTATAAATCGGGCCAATATAATAATATGTGCGAAAGTTAAGTAACGGCATCTGCCGAGTAAACTATCTGACGGTAAACATTTTCACACCGTTTCTTGGCAACCTCAAAGCAGTACTTGTGATGGTAAAACACCGTGTTTTCGTAAAAATACAATAGCTTTATCGTTTTCACTGTGGAATTCTTTAATTACAAGTACATAATTGAATGCGCACGAATCCATGTTTGAAACTGAAGTTTAGGCGGGAAGCGCAAATGGGTTTGTTTACATCCAAGCAGCTGATCGCATCATTAGCGGGAACCGCGTATAGTGTTATGAACTAAAACCATATGTAATATAATAAGTGTTACAGAAAGTGCGCTATAGCTCTATAATAGAAATTTGCGACAGAAAGTATATTCCCGTAAATTCTCTTCACTGAACTCGATTAAAATACTGCAGACAACCTAGCTTAACGATGACAGTATTTCCACTGTGTAATTTTCTCCCATAGGAAAACAAAGGGAACTTCAAAGTCAACTATCTCGAAAACTAAGGATTTGCGACGAAAACGATATTGATGTAAATTGTCTTAAACTGACCCAATTTAGATGCTGAACTCAATAAAAATAATGAAAATCGTGTGTAAGTGAAAGTAAAATAATACCCAAAAATTTCACGGGAAATATTTCTTTTATTTTTCTTCTAATGCTCTATTGCTCCTTTGATTCAATTTGGCTAATTTAGTTGTAGACGCGAACTCACGCGTGTCAGTGTGCTCATCTCTATAAGATTTTTAGGCTTCCATCATCCTCTTCATCGTTCTTGAACTCCCTTCCATCATCGGTTGAATAGTTGAAAACTTTCCAATATCGTCCTCGGGGACATATTATGGATGGTTACGCTAGATGCCTTGAANGGGGGGGGTGGGTCTCACGAGATCTATGTATGCGTGTTGTCCCACTTGTCTCAGCTCCACGTCCAAAATCGGTGCGGCGGCCGTGTGTACAGCATCAGAGCGCAACACGCTCAGTTTTAGTTCTCTCCAAACTTGAAGAAAAACCTTATTTGTGTCACTAGTGAGACAAAGTGAATTGGCAGCTAACAAATTAACAAATATTTTGTTGGGAACAGTCGTGTTAGGCCTAAGCAAAATAGTTAAAATATCAGCCGAGGAAACTTAATTAAGGAGTGTTCTTACGTAACGAGTGAGGAAAGGGACATCACCCTCAAGCAACTAACTAGCGCAGACTATGTCAAGTAAAATAATGTTAGCGCACTTAAATCTTCACTCTACTATTTACAGTACTAATAATACTAAATATTCACATATAATATACTGTATATTATGTAAGATACCGTGCAGTGAAGGGTTAAGATTACATTTCTTATCTGTTTACAAATTAACACTTATAAAATCTAAATTATTCGATGATATTGTCTGGCTTAGTCTCTTATACACACATCATCACCGCGAAAGAGCGGGTCAACGGCGACAAAAATCCATGAAAGCAAAATCCCGAGCAATGAAAGAAGTTCAGCAAAAGTGTGGAGCCCTCATGTATAAATGGATGTCCTGCGGGTCTGCCGGTCGGTCCTGCACCGAGTTCCTCTGTTGCTTTTGCACAACGGAATATTCATAATTATTGGTAGTCTGGAGAGCGTGTGGTCGCACTATCGTCGTTCACGACGATTTTGCGTTCAAGTAAGCTTTCCTGCGCGCGCCACTACTTAAATAAACACTACCTAGGCTAAACTAACCTGACCTAACCTAACCTACCCTTACCTAACATAACCTCCTTACCTAACTTTCTAACCTAACCTAACCTTACCCAACCTAACCTAACCTAACCCAACCTAACCCAACCTAACCCAACCTAACCCAACCTAACCCAACCTAACCCAACCTAACCTAACCCAACCTAACCTTTCTAACCTTACTTAACCTAACCTAACTTAATCAGCGATACAGAGAGCAGCGCGGCGCACCAACTTGAACGCTGCTCACACGCACACGATCTGCGTACACAAACACGCTCACATCTCCGTCGTGAACGACGATAGCACCGACCGGTCGTGTGCAGCATGAAGGTACCCTGCCATCATAGAGGCTGCCTCCCATCAGCGTCGGTCTCAGAGCTTCTGATTGCCAAAGAATAAGGAGAAAACATTAGGATGGAAGCGACAGAAATTAGTAAGAGCTTAGGTTTGTTTAACAGCTACCTAAATAGGAATTTTACGCCCAGGGACGTGTTGAAAAACTGAAATTCATTTCTGGCGTTTACGCGGAGAACGTGAACTCGAGTGAAGACAATTTATAAGTGAAGATAAAAGCCTGAGGATAGTGGATAGAAATCAAATGGAAGGCAAATAAGCTGATGCTTGTGGTGGTGCTGCTAAAATGTGAAGCTTCGGGAGCCGCAGAGGATATGCATATGTGGAGCCTTTGATCGCCCAATATGAAAGGAAAGTCGTCAAGAAGTACAGAGGTATACCTCTATTTTTTAAATGAAGACTTCAAAATGCGTGGTTTTGCTACACGGATTCTTTCTCCTCTCGTGTTTCTAAAAAAGATTCCTTGTAGGGTGGCAGTCAAGCCTCAGTACGCAGTTTTAAGCGCGGTAGAGCAACAAACTCTGCTGCAACGCAGCGCACGTAGTTGGGCAAACTGTTGCCAAGATTCACGACCGTTTGAAACTAACCGAATAATCATAGCGTATGATGTGGCTGAACTAACAGGTGACGTCACAGCCCATCAGTGGAGTCAATTTTCTTGGGAGTGGGAACACAGATCGCTGACTGGCTGTGACTATCTGTGACGTCACCTACTGGATTGTCACGTGACGGGATAAGCTTATGCCAGCTGAGCAATGCATATGACGGGCCCTGGCTAATACTTTGTACCTTTTGTTTACATTGCTGCAGTGCAGCGGCACAACACGCGCGGCTGCAACCGAAGCGGATGCAGCGGCTGAAATACACTGCTCAGCTGGGCCCATTATGCCGAGGCCACCTATGCATTCGCACGGACAACTGGAGCGAGGATTTTTACCAAGATGGTTACTTCACTCGTCGTCCGAAATATATTTAAATTCGGTAGCATAGATACTGTAGTACAAACGCATCCTCGCATCACGTTGCTACTCTATAATAACTACATTCCACACCTATCCTCATTTTATTGAAGCGGCATTGCATAGTCAAGTAGTAATTTTTGGTAGCGCAACAGTAGCAATAAAAGCTGCAGCGACACTGCAATATCCACGGTCGCTGCCTTCCCAAAGTTTCGCCCGCAAGCCTACACTTCTGTGCTTCAAAATGCATCGGCAGCTACAGCACAGAACACTGCTGCTGTTTACTAATATTCCGCAATGCTAGACTAAAGATGCATTTTCCATAGTAATAGCCAGCAGAGCTACACCAAGATCTTATGCCACTGCGGCATCTCTGTGGCGTCCCGTTGTTCAATTATTCGCCACAACGACGCACCAGCTCCGCCATATGGCACGCCACACTGCCGCCCGGAGTTCATATGCGCGTCGGGGAGACGCTTTTGTACCCTGCATGTTGCGGTCCTGTTGCCAGAGGTGCCGGTGTTGCAGTCACAAATGTTGCCAGAGGTGCCGGTGTTGCAGTCACAAATGTTGTTTCTTCTCACCGCAGGTTTTGTGTGCTAGTTTCTTGCTCAATTAATATCCCCCAGCAATAACTTATCGCCGCCAGAGATGAAGCGGTGTATAATGTAACCGCAGATTTTATGATCTGCTTTGCCTGTGCAAGTGTGCTGTACAGTGGTGGTTTCTGTCAATTGAGAGTGTGAATCTTGTGCAACGAATCAGCCCTGATACCAATTAGCGTAATATCCAAGTCGCAATAAGCAATGATAGTGACATATGTAATGTATCATTTACTGCAGAGATAGAATAATTCATATTCGACAATACCTTCATGCCTGATTTGCCACATATATGAGAAGTTATAAAAAACTCGATTAGAATACAGCCTAATTATTGATCATGAAGTACGATTCAAATTCTTACACTGTGCCCTTGTACACACAACTGTGTGCTTGCCGAAAGCTTTACTAAAATGTCAGCCAGCAAGTAAGTAAGCTTAAAATGTATCACAGGCAGAATCTCGGAGGGCTCTTCAGATCTGAAATGAATTAGAGCTCAGGAGGCTGTGTACCTGCTGATAGTTACGCGGGCAGAACAATGCAGTCCGACAGTGGGGAATACTTACACAATATTGGGAGCATCTGCACAGACTGCTGAGCTACGGGTCTCTGCTGGATCTGCCGTCAGGTGTCACTGACTGGGACGGGGAGTCTCATTGACTTGAATCCTGAACTTCAATCATGAGCGCTGGTTTTACTACTTTGATCGAATTCATTTCTTTCAGCTGTTACTCCTACAGCCATTGCTTGCCAGATGGCCTCCTCTGTAGGACAGAGTTTGAGGTTGTCGCATGAGCTATTTCTCTGGGTTTAACGGCTGAAACTCGATTCAACGTGGTGAAACCAGACCTTCAGGTCAAGTTAAAGCTCTTATCTCTATCCATGCAGTCGATGATAGCGTTCATGTTAGTCACAGAGTAGGTGGAGCTCATTACCACTCCGACCACTCTGGACGGCCCAGCACAGCCAAGTATCCCAGGAGCACAAACTTAACTAGAGAGCCCTCTGAGAGCGCAAAGTGTCTGATATTTTTCTGTCATTTGGCAGAGCAATTGTGGGATTTTGTATGCTATGTATAGACTTGGGCTTTAATAGTACGTTACCAGAAAGCAAATGGTTCGTATCCGTGCTGCTTTAGTGTTTTCTATGCAAATTTTATGGGAAATTCCCTCCTAATTGCGATGTCGTACTGATATAATTAATGCTGAGCTAAATTTAGCGATATCTTAAAAACTACTGATTTCCGACGACTCTGACCTTTACTCTTAATATTTAACAATACACATTTTTTCTCCCTCACAAACTGTACCTAGAGGACTGTTTTTCCTATATGGGATAATTGTACGGAAAACTTAGTTTTAAGGGGAAAATGGGGTAAGATTTTATTTGTATCACTGAAGTTGCGTCATTGTAACCTTTTTTTCAAGCTGTAGCGTCGTTGAGTTATGTGTCGATGAAATGGTTGTTGCGTCGTCGACGCAATGACGCAATTGGTAACGCAAGTGCCCAGGACTCGTATTTGGTACTATGCAGGTGAAAGGATTCACTTACCCTGTCAGGAGGAGCGCACTTCATCAAAGTCGTGTAAAATGATTAAAATAATATTAATCCTAGGAGAAAATTATTAGCTTGATACTTATCGGATTGATAGCAGTATTATCTAGTTCATTCGATGAGCAATATCAACTATAAGTTAGAAATTAGTACGTAAGGAAAATCTGTGACGGGCCGTATCCTCGTAGGCTCATGCTATGGCTCAGTACGGCAGAGCTGTTGCGTGGCAGGCAGCACTATAGGAGCGAGCAGCAGATCCTGATTCGGAATGATATTATGGCTGTAGTAAAAAGCTAATTGCCAGAATTACGAGGGCAAGACCCAGTTGGCCATAGAACTACAAAACCAACCACCATAATTATGATTATAGAGGGTACAGTCCCAAAAATGAAGCCGACAGACTGCATATTATAATCAGGACTTGCAATACTTCAACTATATAGCGTTATTTCATGAAAGGGACAGCCCATACAGCGTCTGTGTTACATTAGGAACAAATAATTGTCATTAAAACCGACATAAAAGCATGGCCAAGTAAGATGCTAGGAAAAAAGGAAGCGAATGCCAAACCGCAAGTTTTGATATGAGGCCCAAACACGCGCAGTCGTGCCACTGCCCGCACGGAACAATGGCCTCCACTCCAGCCGGCGTCATTAGCCACAATAGAGGCAAGGAAACGCGCCACAGCAAAGAACTTCATAACATTAACAAAGATATGCGAGTATATTCTACTGAAACTGAATATAATACTAGTTCCGTACGGTACTGTTTGCAGCGGAGCCTAAAATAATCTAAGGCTGCGAGCTTAATGTATAAAAGAGAGTGTGGGCATGAAGAGAGGTACGCAGACCAAGATCTCAGGGTTGGAAATGATTATTGCCTCCGCCAAAGAGGCTATGTTTTCGTCGAGTTTGGATGTTTGTCTGTCTGTCACTAAGATAACTCAAAAAAGTTATGGGCGGATCTTCACGAAATTTACAGAGATTGTTAGGCAAGTTAGTAGTAATAGATGATTAACTTTCGCTAAAGATCCGTTCATCCGTTTGTGCGTTTACGTCTTTTTTCTTCATGTCGTAACTGGAAATGTTATGGACGGATTTTTCATGAAATTTACATGAGTTGTTAAGTCAATCACGAAGAGTAAATGACCAAATTTTTGCAATGCTCGATCTATTCGTTTGTTTGTATCTGTATTTGATATTATGCTTGTTATCTTAATAACTCAAGAAGTTAAGAACGAATCTTTATGAAATTTACAGGAACTGTTAGTAATGTTGAAAGGCATAAATGTGCAAATTTTGGTGAAGCTTGGTTCTTTCGTTTATGTGCTTGGCTAACGTTTGTCAAAATGTTTGCCACAAGTATTACTAAAAACGTTATCAACGGATTTTTAAGAAATGTTGATAAAGTTAGAAGTGTTGAAGGAGACAAATGACCAAATTTTAGTGAAGATCGGCTTTTCCGTTTGTGTGTTTCACAAATGTTTGGCAAACATAACTCATGAAGTTAAATAAAAACCTATTCAAGAAATTATTTAAAATATTGTCTTGAAGAAGGTTTTATTTAACATCATGGAATAAGAATTACCAAGACGTACTCTATTCTAAGCGATAACTCATGAACTTACAGACGGATCTTCAAGACTTGCAGAACCTTGTGTTACTGTCAAAAGGGACTTATAAGCAGATTTTTGTGCTGATGAAGAGGAAATTATAGTTTCAGAATAAATTTGAAATTTTCGTTACCGTTGCTTTGCTTGGCGGAGGTATGCGTTTTCAGCGTGCACTAGCTATTCTTACATCTGACGTAGGGCTCCGATGCACTGCATTTCAAAAAGGCCAGTGCCGGAAGTATACTCAGAGCAATATCTCGCGATCCACAATGGAATTATACACAGTTTGTTTGTTGGTTGCTTAGCTGGTCTTTCTGTCCCGATCTGAAGAAGATAGGAGAAAATTCATCTACTGATGGCCGAGAGGATGGAGCAGGAGGAAATTCGATGCTGAGATTAACGGCAAATAAGTTCCTCAAATATGTTAGAGACATTGCATAGTCTGCAGCCCACTGCATGTAAAAAGCTGACTTTACTTCTTGACGTCATCCTCTTTCTCGGGAGATTAAAGGCTTCTCTTCTGTAAGTTGCCTGCTGCTCCCGATGTTTCACATGCTGTACGTTCCACATTACGTTTTCTAGCTGGACCAAATGCGTCACTTCATTTGGCTTCTGCTTGCTTTAATTTTCATCCTTTCTCCTCAGTTTTCTTTTCTCGATATTGAATGTCTTTACTTGAGATGATGTTGCCCACGCTGAGCAGTCTCCAGACCAAGGAGGTTCTAATAGGGAGGAGCGCACCCTCTCTATTTACCATATGGGAGCGTTTCGAGTAAAGTTCCCCTTCAACTGGCTGAGTGGCATATCCAATCGGAGAGCGGCATTGCCTCGCGCAGCCTATATAGGAAGGAGTCCTGAGTTCAAATTTTATAGCCATTAACCATCGATGGAATTCCGAGCGGATGGAAGTATGTAAAGGAAACTTGTATCCTATATACCATCTGATGAAAGTAACAGGGTGAGCACTGGTATATAAATCTTCAGGCACGATTGTCTTGCAAAAATATTGAAGAACTACCTGTCTGTATCTACCATAACTATATGTGCTGACCACTGTCACTTCAACCACTTCAAGGACCCCAAACGCCATCTTCGATCACGTGACAAAGCCACGTGTTTACTCACCCAGAGAGTGCTTGGGCCTGCTCCTCCTATTAGAAGCTCCTTGCTCCAGACTTGAACTTCAAATTTTAGTCCTCTACTGGGCTTGATATACCAATCCCTGTAGCTAGAATACCATTGCGATTACATTCTCGCCACATATTGATTTTTTGTATTGTTTGACAAGCAAAATATATGGGGCTAGAACGCATCAGATACCGTCATTTTAACATCTGGGCCCTCTAGTTTTAAGGACCAGATTGTCCAGCGTTTAAGAGCTGGCCAATGAGATTAAAAAAGTTCATTGTGCCTACGAGCCGAAAAACTTTACAGCACGACACTAAACCCGACAGCTTTGCTAGAAATGGAAGCGACGTCGTAGTCACAGGCAAGTCTCTGACTGGAGATCGAGAACTTAATGTCCGATCAAAACAATGATTCTTTAAAGTAACTTTACTTTGACTTCCGTATTGTGCAAACGCCCTTACAGGTATACTTAAGTAAGATTGATACAAGGTTAATTACTCAAATGTCCGCAGTCCCATTACATATTCTGACTTAGGATTGCAATTCATTTTGCCTGATATTCATTTCCTAGAATCTTTCATGTTAATAACTATACTTTCATATGTCTTCCACTGCACTGATGATGGATTCAATGTAATCAGAACCGTTTGCAAAAAGCAAAAACATGTTTTTTGTTACTACGTTAGCTTTACATTTTTTACTTGGGTAAGTTTTCAGTCAGAGCAGTGACTCTAAATTACTAAAAAACATAATAATCGTTTCAGGACAAAACTCTTCAACCGTTAAGTGTCGAACAGATTCAACAACTTCTGAACGATAATTTAACCGGTGTAGTGGCCGGGGAGCTAGGCACTACGATCATAAACGTAAAAAAAATCTAGATAGCAATCATTTCCTCGGCCGGTGAACCAGGGCCACAACCAACCGGCGAGGGGGTTAAATAAACAAGAAGGCAAATAACTGCGTATTCATTCGTTAAACGGCACAAGAACAACTAGTCACCCAGCAGCTGCTTCCAAGGAACAAGTAAAAAAAATTGGAGCTTCCAGGCGAACGATAGATAGGACTAAATAGTGCTCCATGCTGCCTGTACCACGAGCGGCATGAGAAGGTGCTGTCAGTGCGTACATGCCTGGAAGGCTTCCGTACCTATCACGCAAGGTAATGACTGCCATGAATAAATCGTCGCTAGAGGTAATGAAAATTACTAATCTCAAAAGGTAACGACGGTCATGACTAGCCTCAAAACTTAATGACGTTCATGACTGGGCCCCAGAGGTCATAACATTCATTAGCAGTCTCAAAAAACGTAATGGCTTGAATGAAAATTTAAGTAAATAACGAAATTCGCAAATCTCAACGGAAATGACTGTCATGAATAGCCTCCAAAGATCAATGGCGTTCATGACTACTAATGTCAAGAAGTAATAAGATTCACAAATAGTCTCAGAGTAATATCTCTCATAAATAGTCTCAGCAGGTAAATGACATTCACAAATATCCTCAAGGGAATCAATGAACAGTCATAGAAGGTGATGACGTCCATCAATAGCCTTTACAAATAATGATGGTCATGAATAGCCGCAGAAGGTAAATTGCACAGTTGATATAAACCAGTGAGAACGTACAAAGAAATTACTTAAACGGATAGCCTACGCATCTTCAACGCAGTGGTACCCGTAGGTCTGAATCTAGTATACAAAACATATCACAGATACAGCACAAACAAGAGTCAAAATTTCAATAGTTCTAGAGAAGTCACACAATCATTTTCATGATTTTAGACGCAAAATAAGTATTCTAAATTCACACACACAAAAAAAACTGACAATTAACCAGCGGGAAAATATGAACGTAAGCCACTTCAGATAATAAAGAAAGTTCAGCTAGCCCATGGTTATTCCCTCCATGTATATTCTGGTCGTTGGTTAGGTGTGGCGCCCCAACACAGCAGCCACGTTCCATAGTGCGTGTAGAGGTCCAGTGCTTAGGTTGAAGGGGCCATCCTTGGGACAACGGCAACTTGAATACTGAGCGGCAATGCTGCACTCGGCACGCCATCCGTCTCCGCCTGCTTCGACCATGGTTCATACCCTCCCGCCTGAGCAAAGGAGAATACGCCGGTAAGAACAAGCAAATATACTCTACAAGCGACTAGGCTGCATTACGGGAACAAATTGATTCAGTGTCGGTGTGACGTCACATATGTCGAAACTAGCTCTAAACTCTGACATTGACGTATGAATAAAATACCATTAAGATTTTCCCGGGCTAATCTCGTGAAAGTTCCACAACAATCCACAGTCAGGCAGTAGTTTCAAATCCCAGGACGTCAAGTACGTATGAAAGATGGAAACTGACGATACTTCAACGCACCAATTGTGTTTACTGCCCCAGAACGGTTAGTGGTAAGTCCCATTTTGCTACTCAATTGCTCAAGAAATATGATCCACTCTAGCCGCAAAGCTCAATATTGGACGACAGATAAAACTGAATGCATATCCATTATAAAATTTTACACACATATAAACTTCGCAGTAAAAAGAAGAGTGAGAAAAAGAATTTAACTTAACATGTCGTAGCAACATCTGGACCGCACACGATAGCGCTCTATTACCAGCTCAAAACGTATGGGCAATGCAAGCACAAAAATGGGTATTTCTTCAGCACACTGTTTTCATTACATAAGCAGCCCAAGCTTCCACTTTTATTGCGACGACGATCTTACGAAACGTGAAAAATATTAGAAAAAATAAATGAAGGCCAATAGTAACGTGGACCCAATGCGCGAGTCAACGTGCATGGGAACAGCAAGTTGGGAAAGAAGAAGAACAGAAAGCATAAGCAGTAGGAGCATGAAATCGGGAGGGAAGCAAAGTGGGCACGACAGATACGTCCCGAAGACCTAGCTAATGACTAAGGTACCCTACACGAGCCCAATGGGGTCACCGTGTCCCATAACATAGGTTAGGCGAACCTATCAACGCACCCGGAAACGGTAAGCTACAAAAGAGAGAGAGAGAGAAAAAAAAAACGGGAAAGTGCCATTACTAGCAGTACTGCAGCGGAAAGAAGTAAAGCGGGTACGAAGGAACTTGTCTCAGTGGCCCAGCTAAAGCCAAGGTTTACCAAAAAATCCCCCTCCACTGCAAAAAAAATTCAACGTTTCAGCTGGTAGAAACTAGAAAAATATCTCTAGTTTTCTCGTTTTATAAATCCATCTAATGTGTCCGTCGTTTCGCTGGAAGAGCCTGTACTTCACATTGTTCACAGAAAGAATATTACGTTCCATTTAATTACGGAGATTAATGCATTGTTTCTGTAGTATCACCGGGAAGTGTCTGTTGATAGGCGTGTTACCGGAAAGTTTTCCTCGTGTCCGTCAGATTCCAGGTCTACAAGTTCTATGTTAGCGTGTTTATCCAATTTGCTTGAACTTCCCGAGCCATTAACTGTTAGAGAGTTTACAATACCAACTATAGAGAGCACTCCGAGTGCGCATACCGCCGCCAAGCAAGGTAACGGTAACGAAAAATTCAAATTGATTCTGAAACCATGATTTTCTTTGTATCAACACCAAACTCTAATCATTCGTGCCTTTCAATACTTATTAACTGTTTCTGCAATTTTCGTGAAGATCCGTTCATAACATTGCCAAAAAATTGTGTGCTGGATACACATGACCCTCTTTTGACCAATGTGTAGGCAGAGCTTTGATTGACGATTTTTCTGGTTAAATTGGTTAAAATAATCCTAGGCTGCTCAGCCATAGATTCGTCGATGATGACGCTACTTTTTGGAGTTAATTTTTAGTGAGTCGTCCCTTTACGCTCTTTGCTTCCTGGTTGTGTGTGTACTCTGACAGTCTAGCAGTGTACCGGTGACATGCTTTTGCCTAAAATTTTTTAAAATGCAAACTTTTTGTAAGTTAATCCAGTTCCTACTCACAAATTTTCTTATTAGCTCGGTAAATGTCATTTCATTATTATACACTTATTCAGATGTGGCAGGGAAGAAAGAACCACTCTGTTTTTGGCCGTCACCGACCCAGGTAAATATAGATGATGCTTATGGACGACACTACAAAACATACAACGTTTAGAGGAGAAAAGGTGATTAATTGATCGAAATAATAGAAATCTTACAAGAATTTACATAATAGCCGTGCAGTCAGAGCATTTACTTAGATTCCTTTTCTTCCAGTTGCAGGAAAGCTCCAGCGGACTCAAGTTCTTAGACTACAATTCTTGCAGATCTTCTATAGTGGTTGAGCTGCCATAACCAATTGGTTGCTCAGGAAATATTGTCCGCGTTCGATATCTGTTCTTGTAATATGCAGAGGTACAAATAGACTGCGCATGGATCTACATCTCGGTCCTTGGTTTTGGCTTGTAAGCTCTGTGGACCCATTTATAGGTCCAGTCTGTTTTAAATTTTAGTGTAATAAATAAAATTCAGTTTTATTAGAGTTATTAGTTTTTCTTCATCAATAGATAGGAATGTGTTACGCACACGACCCGCAGCATACTTAATGGTACCGTGACCATATGGGATAGGTCTAGGACTCAGTGCAGACCGGGATTAGATCGGTTAAAAAAGTTCGGGATAGTCACAAAAGTTTAATAAGTTGTAGATCATTCCCCGATACAATAGTTATAATGCCAGCTGAACCTGCGAGTTCTCCTTATTTAGAAATAGAAATCCAATATTAGTGTACTTCTGACTAAAGATAGAGTTTCAATCGTAGTATTGTATCTTATGATCTTTTAGTTGGAGCTTTCTTGTTGTCGGTATGGCTGCCTTAGAGGATAGTTGTTCACATTCATTTGGTACATTAACTTCTGACGGTACAAAATGAACAACCGCTCTGCGTGACAAACCACAAGAAACTAAATACATAAGTGTCATGCGAGGCACACTTACGATATGTTAAGTATGAACTTGAGAAATGCCCCGATTTAGCATATGAAACTTGAGTGTAATACTAAACACTTCCAGTACGATACTCAAAAGTCTTTGAGTGTTGAGTGCTTAATATTTATTATCAAGCAGGCACTCATCTATGAGTACTTAGTGCTACTTAGGAGTGTTTAGTGATGATTTAGCATACGACCCAATGTCCAGCTCTTCCCCTAAGTCATGCCCGTAATGTTGACAACTATTTGGCCCAAGGTATCGAAAGTTTACGCTAAAGCCAACAGGCAATAATAATAATGTGTCGCAGGAAAATTTAGCATCCGTCCTCAAGCTATTACGTTGTCGGTGCACTCAGGGAACGAGAATAGCGACCCAGATACACGTCTGGTATAATTTCCAAGTGCTAGCAACACTGATATGTAAACATACTGTGATACATAAACGCAACTTACTCACTGAATGACGGGGAGCAAATTCTGAAAATGTTAACCTCTGTCTCAGTATCGTCAGCGTGGCAGTTGTTGTCCTTGTTTATACCTGGGGGCGGCAGCATTTCTGCACCATATACGATGAGTATTTGCAGAGTCCAGTTAACATCGCTTATTTGTGCTATTTAAAGTTGTGGCATGAGCCTTCTAGAGGTGTATACATTGTTAAACCTGATGTACGATCTGAGACATGATGCGATTAGTGAACAATTGACCAGTCTAGGGGTGTTATAGCCAAGTAATGAATTGTTTTACTTGCTGTTTGATGTACAGGAGGAAACACTCGCTAGTAAAAACAAATCACGAGGTTCCTTATCTGGGGGTCCGAGTGCGTTGCTGACTCTACTTAAATAACACAAATAACGGCAAGGAATTCTCTGTTGCTACTCCTTTCAAATAGGAAGAAATGCACGAAACTGTATTAGCGCCACTTGCCGAGCAGACTGAACACGACAACCAGCATACTGCCACCTCTATTGGTAAACTCAAGGCTGTGTTTATTTGAATGCAACAAAACGTTCCGACAAATCTCATTCTGTTGACGAGCGTGTGTAGCCCCCTTTACTCTCTGTTTCGTAGGAAAGTAAATCATTTAAATTAAAATATATTACAGCGAACATAAAATTCACTAGAAACTCACTACACACAGTGTCTTGCAGTACGTTGTGTGCTGCCGCATCACACGATAACCGATACCCCCCCCCCTTGCACCTCCGTCCCACCCATCTGCTAAGGTCTATCGGGCAGCGTACTCGTTATGGCCCCTATGCCCTGATCTCGCCCATCCAAATTAAATTTTTTCATCAGGGGCGCTGCGCCGACTCATTTTTTTTTTCATGTGTCGACATGACTTTTCTCCTAACACTTTTCGCGTGTGTGCTTTTTAATCAGTACTGGAGCCTAGTTTCTCTCATGTAAGATATATGTTATAAATATAATTATGTAGTATATGGCGGACTGTTCATTTGCTAGCAAAAGAGTTTAATTCAAGGTCGCTCTTATCAGAGGAGCCTAGCACGCATCGCTGGATAATGCTTTGGCGGTCGATGGGTGGGCTATTTAATCCGGTACATTGCTTGGACTTTCAGAATGTTTCTAGCGATTGCGCTGGAGCTTCTAATCATTCCGATGCAACTTGTGTCAAAGACAAATCCAATAACAGCACATGTTAGCCAGAGGCTCAGCAGCAGAGCCATGCAGCAAACATAATCCAGAGGATCAGCAGCAAGGCCAGGCAGTAACCATAAGCCAGAGGATCAGCAGCAGAGCCATGCAGCAAGCATAAGCCAGAGGCTCAGCAGTAGGGCCAGGCAGCAAACATAAACCAGAGGATCAGCAGCAAGGCCAGGCAGTAACCATAAGCCAGAGGATCAGCAGAAGAGCCATGCAGCAAACATTAGCCACAGGATCAGCAGCAAGGCCAGGCAGCAACCATAAGCCAGAGGATCAGCAGCAGAGCCATGCAGCAAGCATAAGCCAGAGGCTCAGCAGTAGGGCCAGGCAGCAAACATAAACCAGAGGATCAGCAGCAAGGCCAGGCAGTAACCATGAGCCAGAGGATCAGCAGAAGAGCCATGCAGCAAACATTAGCCACAGGATCAGCAGCAAGGCCAGGCAGCAACCATAAGCCAGAGGATCAGCAGCAGAGCCAGACAGCAAGCATAAGCCACAGGATCAGTAGCAGGGCCAGGCAGTAACCATAAGCCAGAGGATCAGCAGAAGAGCCATGCAGCAAACATTAGCCACAGGATCAGCAGCAAGGCCAGGCAGTAAACATAAGCCAGAGGATCAGCTGTAAAGCAAGGCAGCAAGCATAAGCCAGAGGATCAGCTGCAAAGCAAGGCAGTAAACATTAGCCAGAGGTTCAGCAGCAAGGTTAGGGAGCAAACGTAAAGGAAAAGGTAAAGTAAATTCTACTTACACCACACCCTCACCTGAGAAGGCCACATGCACTGGTTTGTGCTGCAGGGATAAGCCCACTGGCCACAAATGAGTAAGTGTATTTGCAATCGACCTCGGGTCACCCAGAACAATGGTGCCAATTTGACAGAAGGAACAAATGACCCGAGACCCCCCCCCAGCCCCCTCATCTCTGAGGAGGGCAGTTCCGCCACGGCGCCATGCTTGCACACACAACTGCTGAATCATCATACCAAGATCTGCAAAAAGCTCGCTGCCTGGCTGAGCATCGAACCTGCGAACGATACAAGGTTTTAGAGCTGAAAACGGAAGCATGCGGCTACCGTGGCCAGAGGATCAGCAGCAGGGCCAGGCAGCAAACATAAGCCAGAGGATCAGCTGCAAAGCGAGGCAGCAAACATAAGCCAGAGGATCAGCTGCAAAGCGAGGCAGCAAACATAAGCCAGAGGATCAGCAGCAAAGCCAGACAGCAAACGTAAGCCATAGGATCAGCTGCAAAGCGAGGCAGCAAACATAAGACAGAGGATCAGCTGCAAAGCCAGGCAGCAAACATAAGCCAGAGGATCAGCTGCAAAGCCAGGTAGCAAAGAGGATCAGCTGCAAAGCCAGGTAGCAAACATAAGCCAGAGGATCAGCAGCAATGCCAGACAGCAAACGTAAGCCATAGGATCAGCTGCAAAGCGAGGCAGCAAACATAAGACAGAGGATCAGCTGCAAAGCCAGATAGCAAACATAAGCCAGAGGATCAGCTGGAAAGCCAGGTAGCAAACATAAACCAGAGGATCAGCAGCAAAGCCAGGCAGTAATTATAATAAAGAGGATCAGCAGTAAAGCCAGGCAGCAAACATTAGCCAGATGATCAGCAGCAGGGCCAGGCAGCAAACATAAGCCAGATGATCAGCAGCAGGGCCAGGCAGCAAACATAAGCCAGAGGATCAGCAGCAGGGCCAGGCAGCAAACATAAGCCAGATGATCAGCAGCGGGGCCAGGCAGCAAACATAAGCCAGAGGATCAGCAGCAAGGCCAGGCAGCAAACATAAGCCAGAGGATCAGCAGCAGGACCAGGCAGCAAACATAAGCCAGAGGATCAGCAGCAGGGCCCCACTAAGGCCCTCAAGCAAAGAAGCACAAATCATTGGGAGCGGCCGGGCAGACACAGGAGAGGGCAGCTAAACAAGCCTCAGAGGGCGGATACACGGCTCCAGGTACTTGATTCTGAGGTCGCATTTCTTCCATCCAATAAATGAAGCCACGGCTCTGCGACACGCCCTCTGCCCTGACCTGGCGCACATCCTGGCCCACACGCCAATCTCGACATTCTCGCGTGGGTCATAGGAGTGGGTCACATCCTAGCCCACCTGCCCATCTTGACACTCTCGCGTGGGTCATAGGAGTGGGTCACATCCTGGCTCACCGGTCCATCTCGTCACTCTCGCGTGGGTCATAGGAGTGGGTCATATCCTGGCCCACCGGTCCATCTCGTCACTCTCGCGTGGATCATAGGAGTGGGTCACATCCTGGCCCACCGGTCCATCTCGTCACTCTCGCGGGGGTCATAGGAGTGGGTCACATCCTGGCCCACCGGTCCATCTCGTCACTCTCGCGTGGGTCATAGGAGTGGGTCACATCCTGGCCCACTGGCTCATTTGGGCACTATGGAGTTGGACTTTGGAACGGGTTACATTTTGATCTATCGGCCCATCTCGGTACTGTCGAGTGGGTTATTGGAATGGGTCCTGGCACACATCCAGGCCCAGGGACTCAAAACTGTTTCCTTCGATGGGGTCATGCGATTCAGTCCTGACACACTATGTGACCCACCGGTACGCTTTGCGCTGTTGAGTGGGTCGTAGAAGTGGGTCACTTTCTGGCCCACGAACCCATTTCGACAGTGCTGAATGGGTTGTGAGAATGGGTAGTTCTGTTGTGAGAGGAGCTAGTGATGTACAGACTGAGCTTTGCTGTGGAATGTCGCGCTTGCTGCTGTGTTGGTCACGGTGTTGAGTGGGCCCCGCGGCTGAGTGGGTCACGCTGCTGAGGTGGTCACGCTGCTGAGTGGGTCATGCTGCTGCTTTGGTCTCACTGCTGAGTGGGCCATGCTGCTGAGTGGATCATGCTGCTGAGTGGGTTACGCTGCTGAGTGGGCCGCAGCAGCTCGCTCTTTTTGTGCCGGGGCTACTAATGAATCCGTGCGCTCAACTGGTTGAGAGGACGCCCAGCTCACGCGTCTCTCCGATACAATCTAAAACTGTAGCATAGCCAGCATGAAATGGTGGGTGCGCTAACCTTAATGCACTGAGTGTATACTGCACTTGCTATGTCAAACATTGCTGTTTTTGTAAAAAAATTGTAATTAATATTTTATTTAGTTATATCCATCTCCAGAGACTGATTAATTTGCTCATACTGATATTACTGCCAGTCAGACAATTGCCCGATTAAACTTACAACAATATGAAACAGTCAAAATTTAAAAGAATTATTTATGAAATAGGTTCGAGATGGCTGAAAAATATGATTAATATTGCAGGGACGAGAACGTGTGCGCATTGCTTAACGAGTAAGTTGAATCTTTGTTTTCTTCTCCGTAGACTTCATATCCGATGTCACCACTGCGTTGCTTTATTATATAGGAGTTGAGTTGACAAGTTAAATTGAACGTCAGATAAATACACGGTTTGTTTATTAATAAGGTGCAGGACGTTTCTGCGTTGTCAGAACTGCTGCAATACACCACGGGAACTATCTTCAGAGCGCTGTTTGCTCTTATTTTGCTCCATTCTCGTACCAACATCTTCAGCAATTACGGCAGTGACGATCGACGTTGCAGTAGCATTAAGATCCCATGATTTCGTAAGCCAAAAAAGCTGCCAGATAACAGCGAGGTGCTTCTCAACCAGGGCATGAAGTTCTTTGGCTGTTCGCCTGGTGCACTGTCAGCTTATGGGTGGACGTTCATCTCATACGTTAGTCAATATATATACTTTCCTTGCGTATCTTTGCTACCGATTTTCACTGTTTATTGGAACGATGTGCGACCTGACCATTCGATCATAAGTTGAGCATGCGATTACGTTTTGTGACTTCGGTATTATACGAGTACTGTAATTTGCAGATTATGAAATGCGTTTGTCATCCAATAGCTTCTAACAGAGGTGAGAACGATCGGGTGGGAGGAGCGCCACGACGCGCCTCACGAACTGGTACTTAACAGCTCATATAAATTCAAGGACAAGAGAAAGTCAGGTTCGTGGCCTTAATAGGATGAGGGTTAGCCATTTAGTTCATATGCCTGGTAATCTGTATCTAAAAATTACTTCAGGTAATGGTGCCTGCATTGCGTAAAGATTGCAATATGTTATAATTAATGTTGGAAACACACCCTACAAAAAAAATTGTTTATTAAGATGTGACCAAGGTTTTGACGATAACATGCGAGGAAAGGTTTCCACTAATGCCTGTGGCTGTAATAGTTAATATTAGCAAATGTGCACAACTGTATGAGCAGAGTTTTCGCTTATTAATGATAGTGTAGACGGCTCGTCTTATTAACAAATATACGATTGAAACATAAAATTCGTAGGAAAAATGAGAATTTTCGATTCAGTCCCTTATGCTGTGGTGCAGTAAGGAGACCTTCGTCTCTCGCTCTACATCGCTGCAGTTATCTGCCTAGGACAAGATATCAGAATTGTACTGAGAACGACCGTAAAGCGAAGTTTGGACGCTAGCGCGGTGGATTACGAGACGCTGAGTCAGCGCCCAGCGAGCTGAGGGGGCTGGTAACTCGCCATTTGTTTGTGCCGACAACAAGCTCTGCTGAGGCGGTCCGCCTGAGCAACATGTGCACATTTCGATACTTAGCAGAGAATGGGAGGGATAAGGTAGAGTCCAGTTTCGTGTGATAGTATCCATCCACTATATAATAATTCACGTCGTGTTTTTATTTATTTATTTATTTATTTATTTATTTATTTATTTATATATTTATATCTTTCCTGTCACGCTCTATGGGAATAAGATAGGAGAA
>LQNS02278160.1:12560111-12573143 GCA_001587735.2 Parhyale hawaiensis
TTGAACAATCTTGCTCCCCGTACAGCGAAGCTATTAGAATATTTTGTGACCACAGCTTTTCCACCATCTCTGCTTGGGATACGGATATCACAGGTCCTTCCAGTTCTTTCCGAGTGTCAGGCGACAATCCGCTCAGTCACATTCACAGTGATACATTCCAGAATTTTCCAAACATATATGATTGTAAATCGATCGAATCTGCGCTGTATTGAATACAAATGGAGACACCTGAGTCGTTTGTGATAATCGTACTCCTGCATGCCTCGAATTTTGGCCGTGAACGATCGTTGGATTCCTTCAAGTTGTTCAAGCTTTTCTCTTGTACTCGGGATCCAAAGTGGGGAACAGTATTCTATTCTTGGAAGGATTAATTGCTTCCATACTGTGAGCATTACATCTATTTCGCGTGACGAGAATGTTCGTAGAACCCATCCACTCGATTTTTTTCCCACAGCGATAACTCTAGCAATATGTTCTTCGAACGTAGCATCGTCTTGTATTCTCACTGCGAGGTCTCTTAAAACTGTCTTTCTCTCAATTTCATGCCCATCGCCGGTGGTATATTGCGTGGATTCAAATTAGAATAGTTGTATTGGGTCATTGCATTGCATTGCCAGGAATTAGCAAAGAAATATCATCGTGATCCAATGCTCTCAGTCTGGCCGTGAACCTACTGTATATTGGATTAGGATCTCACTCAAAGCTGACGCCGGTTTTCCGATCGTCGTTGACTGCGAGGGCCTTGAACAAATGTTTCCTGTATAGCAGAAATATAATAACAGAATTGTCACCATGTCACTGCATGAGCAGCCCAATATTAGTTGCAACATCTTTCATTGTCTGGTAAGCACTACTGTCAGACCTTAATTGCTTGTATTCGATAGCTCCTTCTACTACAAAGGGAACAAAAGAACTCTTCCATTCTTTGTCGACACTCTCAGGTCACAAACGAAGAAAGAAAACAATGACCAATCGTCCGGCGACAGCTCGCGGTCAAGAAAAAAAAATCGCCTTCTTTTCTTGGCCCCCGCCGCCTGTGTTGCGCTTTTTAAATCCCGATAATGTCAACATTACTCCCATCACGCACGGCAGTCGGACGCACGCGACTTTGGTTCTGAGAAGAGGAACTTCCATGCGACACGACGGTCCTCCGATATTGGTTCATCGTTAATGGACGCGCCATTGAGAAGAGGGAGTGCCTTGCGTGAAATGTGGCCTATAAGTGCTCACTCTAAAGTAGTTACTAGTGACGATGCCCTTCACGGAAAGTGAGGGTGAGAAATATTGTGGTGGGCTCAACGCAAACGAGACAAGTCTTCCACGACGTATTGCAAGAGAAAATCTATCCGAATCAAAATAACATGATAATCGCCGTCGTTTGTTTATATGATTATATATTTATATGTTTATATATTGATGCCCTTGTGTTTCGTGTCTCGCTCTTAACGACAGAGGTGAAAAAATAGACCAGGTTGCAAATTTTCTAATTATGTTCCTCTTAAATGGAGATCGATCAGTGAAAATTAGACCAGGTAGTAGAAGTTGGCAAAGTTGCAACTCTTTTTCCTTTAACTGAATGCACTTCTTGCTCAGCTAACATTGAAATCTAATATATGTGTATATGTATATTTACAGCTACTCTTAGCGCATCCATGGAGTCTGATTGTTATTGCTTTTTTCCAGCCATCGAAGCAATATTTGGTCTCGGTTCATGACGTATGAATTGAGTAGTTGTTCAACGAAACACAGGAGAAGCGGGTTTTTACTGTGCAGTAGCGCAACAACTTTTTTAGTTTACTATCTTCTTTAATGAAGGAGTTTTTACTTGAGGGACAAAATTTCGATGTATTAAACTATCATCATTTATAGAAGATACTGGGCGAGGAATTAAATTGAAAATCGGCGAAGATTTACTACTTGCTTACATATACTTATTTTATTTGCATGTCATCTAAGGGGAAGGAAGGAGTGTGCTGCTCAACTGCATTGAAACAGAAAGCATACATATCTTATGACAATTTGAGTTGGTCGTTGTAACGTATCCTTGAGAAGTAAATTATTAGCAACGAAACTATGACCAATGAAAAAGGGTCATCACAAATTCCCCGCTGTCATTTTTGGCAGTGGAGGCACTTTAGTGCCAAAATGATGAATGTAAATACACCACAAGTGTATATATATTACTTGATCCCCCATCATCTGATATATAAACAATCTCAGAGAACCTTGAAGAGTAGCAGCTTCCGCAATGGCACTACTAATGCTGCGGTACTTGCAAGATCTATAATAATCGCACACAACCTTCAAGGAGAAAAAAAAAAGAGTTGCGAACATTGTAATTGCAACAGATAGAGTTGCTAACAGCGTACCTGCAGAAAAAAATGGCAAGATGTACCGTCATTTTATCCGGTGTTCGAATCGTCGTCTGAACGCAGGTTCAGCTGAGCGTGTGTAGCCTCAGCTGTCGAACTTCCATGTGCAAGCAACTGTATACAGAGAGACAGGGAGACAGAGAGAGAGAGGACCGAGCTACACCAGCTCCAGTGTGAAACTGAGCAGCTGAAAGTTTGTTTGGTTTTTGCTATCTATAGTGAGAGCTACTCTAATGCCGGGACCATGCAGTAGAAGCGCACGTCCAACTTATGAGTGGTCGGTCAGCTCGAACGTTGTCCTGATAAACCTCAGAAATCGGCAGCGTAGATACGGCAGCATGAATGATGTACAGGCTGAACGTCCTCTCACACGCTGAGTGTGCGCGGGTCTAGTGTGGCCGCAGCACATTAGGCAGGCGTGTCCTGCAACGAATGCCGCTGTCGCAGCATAATGCTGTCATATGCGCTAATGCGTTCAGCTGCATATTGCCTTATGTCCGCATATGCGTTGATATGGAGGCAGTTGCCGTGATAACTTTGTGATAATAAAAATACTGAACAGTTGTGCAGTGGGTTGTTCTCTATACATGTAGTGACAATACCGGCCTATCGTAACCATCTCAGCATTACCGGCCTGTCGGTACAACGTAGCAATACCGGCCTGTCAGCACCCGCTATCATTTTTGACAGTGAAGGTACTCTAGTGCTAAAATGATGAATGTAAATACACCACAAGTGTGTATAAATTACTTGGTCCCCCATCATCTGATTCATAAACAATCTGAGAGAACCTTGAAGAGTAGCAGATTTCGCATAAGCGGAATTTAATACCGGTCCGTCAGCACCGCGCAACAATACCGGCTCGTCAGCACCACGCAACAATACCGGCCCGTGCCCATGAGACGAGAGCAAGCTGATCGCATTAGTATTCCGGCGATTCCTCTGCCTGCCGAGGCATCATTGAGCCCACAAGCTTGGCCTGCCGCAGAATACGGATGTCCTCAACAGCTCGGAATTTGCAGACAACAGCTCTGCCATCTCTGTAAAATGAGTCCTTTGGCATATATAATCTGCATTGTGGCAGGACGAAAAACTCGGACAAGAATTCATAACATTCTATGATCTTAAAAATGATGCTAGCGTTACACTGTAGAAATGAAGCCGCACTGACAGATAGTCCGAACCTAAAGGCATGCTAAATTGGCCTAATATAATCCAAATAATCTAGTCCCATTGTCATTGACTTGTCTAGAATATCACTCCTTCGAGTTCATTTCGCCGTTGATTGTGGAATTTCATGCTTCAGCATTTTTTTCGAGCGTAATCGGTTTGCTATTAATGTCTGCAACTCAGTCCGCCGTAGTGAATCCAACGGCCAAACGATCAGCTGTGAAGTTCGGAATTTATTGAAGTTGCATCATGATTTTTGAAACGTTCATTAATACAAGAGCATATGATTAACAGGCGTATATAGGTAATTATGAGATTATTATCGTAAACTAAACAATTTTAACTACCTCCGCCAAGAAGGTCACGTTTTTGACGTGTTGGTCTGTCTGTATCTTTGTCTGTCACCAAGATTACTTAAAAGGTTACAAACGGATCTTTACGAAATTTACAGGGATTGTTAGGCATGTTAACAGTAAAAGATAGTTAACTTTTGGTGAAAATACGTTGGTCTGTTTGTTTCCATGTTTTGTTTGTCTACCTATTTTTTCTTAGTACCATAATTCAAAAAGCTTTGGAAGGATTTTCATGAAATTTACATGAGGTGTTCGGTATATCAACGAAGAGTAAATAACCAAGTTTTTATGATGATCTGTTCGTTCGTTCGTCCGTTTGTTTGTCGCTGTGTTTAATTTTATGCTTGTTAGCACAATAACGCAAAAAGTTATTGGGCGAATTTTTTGAAATTTACAGGACTTGTTAGCACTGCTAAAAGACATAAATGATTAAATTTTGGTGATGATCAGTTGGGTTTGTCACAATATTTGTTAGCAGTATGACTCAAAAAGTTATGAGCGGATCTTCAATAAAATTACAGGAGCTGTTAGAACTGTCAAAAGGCACAAATGATTAAATTTTAATGCTGATACAAAGAATATCATAGTTTCAGAACCAATTTGAATTTTTCGTTACCGTTGCCTTGCTTGGCGGAGGTATGCGCTCTCAGAGTGCTCCGTAAGTGGAAATATATTTGTATTTAACAATATAAAAAGGATGACATGCATGGATTAAACACAACATTTCTGACACTCATATTACGTCATAGACGCAATGATGGTTGACATGGTGACTGTGGTTACTACAGACAATGGTTTGGATTAAATAGCAGGCAGTGGAGGGATCAACAGGCCCATTTCCAAAGAGCATTTGGAACTGAGCGCTTCGGCTTTCTATGAGCTATTGCCGTTATGGCAGATAATGTACTTATTTGGGGTCGAAGAGAAACAAAAGAAGAAAGAGATAAATGCATATTTTTTTTAAATATTTAACAGCTATGCCAGGCCTAGCCTAGGAGGTGACTCTTCAAACGCGATATAAGTTGCAGCAGACTACCGGGGGACTCAGAGACGTTCGTTTTGTTGGGGCATTATAGATAATGGTTTAAGATGGTCTTTGAAATTTTACTCGTTAAGAGCTGTGACTCGTAGAGAAGGAGATCGTAGTTGTGGAGGGTGTTGCTCCCAATGTTTATCAAGACTGTTTTGAAACGCGTTGATTGTCTCTGCAACTATAACTTGGGAAGGCAGTCCATTCCTAATGTTCACTATGAAGTACGGGAAAACTGCTGGCTCTGAGTATTTCATTGAACTTAATACTTAAGTTTTTGACCTTTTTTCAGAGGTGATCATCAACTTCTATGTCATAAAGTGCCATTGTAGGTACGTCTGTGAGACCATTCAAGTACTAAAATATACATGTTAATTGCCCCCTGAATTGTCTATGATCATAAGATATGCATACGACTTCCTGTAAGCGACACAAGCACGGCATATTCCGTAGGTGAGGTCGCCATTTTGCTACATTGCGTTTGATTCTTTTTATTTTATCACCGCACTAATTTGGCAACCAGCATTGTACAGCAAATTCTAAACGCGGGCGCACTCGGGCTCTGTACAAAGGAATAATTATGTTCTTGGATTTTTACTGAAAGCTCCTGGCAATAAATCCCAGTACTCTGCTTGCTATTTTAACTCTCTTGTTCATTTGCTGACTGTGTTTGAGTTTGTGATATTCCAAGTCGCGTTGTTGGATGGCGGCTGCAAATTCTATACCCTTCTTTTCCAGTCGAGTTAAGATGTTCTTGGGTCCAACGTGCATTGCCGAACATTCGTCAACTTTGAAATTCATCTGCCACGTTGCGGCCCATTCATTCCATGAGCCGGTCAAGGTCCTATTGGAGCTTAAATCTATCGTCGTCCGACTCGGCACTGTGACGTAGTTTGAGCTTCATGTCATCTGCAAATATACGGATGTAAATTATAAACAAGAGTGGGTCAAGTAAGCTACCTTATGGAACATCAGATGAGACAGGCGTCCAAGCGCCTTCACTCACCGCTGCCGACCAGTGAGCCATGCTCGAATCTAACGTAAATAGTCTCCCTGGTGTCATGGACTCCAATTCTTTTCCTTAACCGTTGATGGAGGACTTTGTCAAACGCTTTTTAAAAGTCTAAGTAAACTACGTCCACTCATATTTTATTGGTTATTTACGTAGCTTTCGACAAAAAGTGAACTAAGTTAGTTAAGCAGCTTCTCCTACATCTCATAAGCAGTGCTGACTGTCATAAATGAGCTAATGCATCTTCAGGCGGTGAGCGATGCGCTTCTTCAAAAAGCGTTCGATAGTTTTGCTGGCAACTGAGGTGAGACTGATTGCACGATAGTTGCTGGAGCTCTTCTTTTTCCCCTTCTTATATAGTGGGACCACGTTGGCGAGTGTCCAGTCCGGATGAACTTCTCACTTACGTAGAAACCGATTGAATATTTTGAGCAGTGGCGCTGCGATGACTGAAGCCATTTCCCGTAGAAAACGGGAGAAAAATTATCTGGACCAAAGGATTCATCTACATTTAAGTGGCTCAATTCTTGGAAGACCTCATATTCCTTGAAAACACAATAATGTGAACGGGATCAGTAAATAATATTTTGTGCTCATTACCGCTCAGTGGAACACTTATGCATGATGAATAGGCCGAGTGATTCATAAAAATCTTGTTCCACGGGCTGTGGCAAAGCGGTGAGGGTAAAGACACAAATTCCCTGCCGAAACAAGTTACCCTAAACGATATCCTGGGCACCTTCAGTGGCATTCTTTCAGAATATTTGGAAACATGGGGCACTAATGCCCAAAATGGTGATGCACCATATCCTAATCAAGTAATTAAGAAACATGAGTTGCATGTTGTATTACAGGGACAGCTGCTACTTCATACGGCAGTGGTACCTTTCACCCGTATGAATTAGGTAATAAATAGTATGAATTAGATTACTTCAGCTACTCATAGAATTAACATTTTTTAGTTTTCTTCTAAACAAATAACAGAGAATGATATTTTACTGGAAACTATTTAAACTCATTTTACGGTAATTCTTAAAAATGTTAATAAAGATTTTCAACTTTTCCAATTATAGGATTTATTATTACAATTGATGCATCTGCTACTTTTCAAATGAAACTAAATAACTGTTTACCAAAGTGATAATTATAAGACACGTTAAGCTAAAATTATATAGAAAACGTTCTGTTTTCCTTGAAAGCAGGAAGGCGTGACTACTTTACATGAATATGTAAACACAACGAAGAAAATATAGCAACAAATTTTACAGCCTCTTCATGTTAAGTACATAAGGGTGCGATTACTGCTAAATAATAAAACATTTTCAGGAATATAAGCACTGAAATAAATAAAAATTTAACCGCATGAATCGAGAGCAAAACGTACGAATTAGCTTCCGTATGAAATAGGTATCGTAAGAAATAGAATCGTATGAATTATCAGCTTTACCTGTATTGTATACCGAGTTCGAAGAAAAATTGTCGTGCCACCACCTCTTTTACACATTGACTGCTATTCCAAGACTAAGACAGGTAATAGTATTCCTATGACAATCCGTACCGTATGTATGGAACCCATTGCTATTATGCATAGGGTTAGAGATTAACTGATCTCAAGACCCTCTAAAATTAAAACAAGATAAACGTATTCTAAGCCCACTTTGCACTATAGTGTTTTGCCCAATGTTTATTCCTTGCAGCCTCCGAAGGTGTTGCTGTGGCCATATAAAAACAACAGAAATGACCTCTGTTCGTTGAATAGTTGTTTGCTCATAATTTGAAAGTATATCTAAAGTTCTACGGGTGACACTTTCTAAGTCAGATGTGTGACGACTTAGCAAGTTTCTTCCATAGACACAAACAGTTGTGTTTTCTCTTTGCAAAGAGAAGCAAAGGGATGAAATTTTACCTATAGGAATGTAGAACACAAAACTATCGAGTTAAGCGGCCTGAACGGCAATGTGTTCTCGAGGAGCATCCGTTAGTCTGGGTATTTGAAGTACAGATTCTTGAAGGAAAACCATAAGTGGCGTAATATTATACCATGATCAGTTAGTTAACCGTCATAGCGTGTCATGGATTGGCATGCTGAAATTGGCATTAGCTAATCTCACCAGCTTTAGCTTGTTCGGAATTTCCATAACCAGCTCCGCATTTGCAACTTCTACTCGCGTGCCATTTGATCATTGCAAACCAAACGCTTCAGAGGGAAGAAAATTCAGTCTCCTGGAACAGAGTTTTGGGCCTCGTGAGAGATAGCCAACTGGTTTGGTTTTAACTCCAGAAACTCGATCAAAATCGGCAAAAAGAACGCCCTCATGACTGACTCACCAAATAAGCTAAAGCCTATAAGATTAACTTATTTCGATCTGAGCAACACCATAAATGACACCTCAAAAACTCAATGATACTTTAGTCTGCTGCAACGCGGTCTGCATGTCTGCGTATGTGGCTAAATTGTCCACTAAAACAGTAGTAAACGCGCAGAGCAGTCTGTAGTTATGCACGTAACACAAGACGAGAATTCTTTGTACAAATTATGCTACACAGAATTAGAGCTTTTAGCTGCTCTGGAAGGCGGCTTGTTTCTTATTGAGTTACTTAATACCTTTACTGAAGACTTTGCTATGTGTCCTAAATTTGATACTGAGAATTATGAATCTTTTCTGGTTCTTATACAATCAATCCCACATGGCTTAGGCTTTTGGTCTCACCATCTAGCCATCTCTCTATGTGTAGTATTACTATATTCACTCATATTATGATGTAATAAATAATTAGTGTTGCTTTCCGTGATGAAGGACGAATGAAGGCAAATAAATATTTTTTCATTTTTTTATCTTATTACACTAGTGAACTTTGGAAAACTTATTTTACGACCCAATAACCAATCAATAAGAAAAATTTAGCGATGCCGAGAGGAGAGTTGCAACTTTCTCCAAATTCCTTCCTGTGTTCCTTAACTTGAACTTCACCAATGCAATCGCTCTTCAATTTTTTTCAGGCCACTGGCAACATTTTTTTAGAGTTCCGAAACAAGCACAGAGCAGTAATTGTTTTCTTTTTATAGTATTATATTTTTCAAGTACAGCGCAGCTATACCCATTGGAAATGGGACCTTCGCCTGAATTATAGGCCCAATAATTTTCATAACTTTATCAACTTTTAACTAGAAAAACCTTGTACGCTCAATTGCTGTCATCAGCTAGCCAACGTTTGTTAGAATTTTAGGAGAAAATGTTTAGTGGTTCTCAAATCTGCGTGCTTGTATTAACATAATGTTTTTTTTTTTTACAGGTTTGCTCCTTTCGCAGTTTTCTTGCCACTTTTTTAGTCACAGCGTGCCTTGTACTGAGCTAGGAAAGCGTCAGCTTCGTAGGTCTTTGTATCATATTGATATGTTAGAGCAAATAACGTTACCTGACTCAAGTGATGTGGAGCGGAACAGCTAAATTGAGTAAGCTTCTATGATCAGCACACCTCAGAAGACCACCCCAGCCACCAGGAACTTGGTTCGTCGAGTTTACTTGACACAACTACGAGTATAATAGCAGAAGTCTCCTTTTAAGCTCCTATTTAGCTATTAATTCTGTACGAATATTAGTCGCACGGATAATAGGTGGCTAGATAAGGAGAAACATTCTCTCATTAACTTGTAGACACGAAAATAAAAAACTTTTATATTTCCTTCATAATAGCTTGGAAGCAAATACCGGTTGACGTCTAAGAAGCAGTTGACAAAACTCTAACAAATCCAGCCTGTCGATATCTAGACAGACCATAAGCTAAGCACGAAGTCCATCGTATATCTTCATGCTGCTGTTATGACCCAACGCATGGGCAGCTAATACCTCGAGCATAGAGGTCAGTGCAGCAGTATCAGACGAGGAGTGAGAGACTCCTCACGTACAACGATGATCTTCCCTTCAGGCTAGCAATGCTCTGTTGTGGTCCTCATTCATCATGTTGTTCAGCGCAGGCTCTCCCGTGGCTCCTTCTCCTCTTCATCCTACTTCTACTTCCCTTGAATCCAGCGTACCATATTCCACCACCTGGGTTCTCAACACAAAGAGAAACGAAAGAACAAAATTTGAAAACAGTGCCTGCAGATATACCGAAAGTGGAAGTTACTGCAATCTTCGATGGTGCGAAAGTAGTAAACACTCCCGAACCCACGGACCAAACATCCTCCACACGAAACAAGTACGCTCTTGATAGTAGTAGAGATGGCACGCGTCCCGGATCGCACCGCCCAAAGAAAGATAACTTCTATGCGGAGAAACAGATCCGGACCTTACGAAGTCGCCATCAAAATCGAATACCAGGCAGTATGAGGTTGACGAACAAAAAAGCCGTACAGAATCCTTATAGTAATCTTGAGCAATTGCCAACGATACCAGTCAAATATACAAGATCAAAATGGAAACTGCCATATGAAGAGCAATTGAAACCAACCGATGAACGAAGGAAATTACCGAAGTACTCCAGTAGAAATGGATCTACAGTTTACTCGGAGCTAGCACTGATGAAGGCAAAATTAAAAAATGGCAAAGTGCCGCTAAGTCAGAAAATAACTGACATTGATGATCGGTCAGGCGACCAGAGTCATCGGTCTGCTGGCGATTTTAGTCGTAGTATAAACGATCAAGTAGATAGATACATCACAGAACGCTTATTGGAGGAAATAGCAACGGCCAAGGCGAATCCAAACAGGCGAAGCTCCGAAAAGTTTCAATATCGTCGAGAGAGAAGGTTTCGCCGAACTGCGAGTTCTTCAAATGGATTGGAAAAATTGAACGCTGACGCGCAGCCTCTACTCCAAGACACCCGTAACAGAACGTCCGACAGCAGGGACCATCACGAAGGTGCAACCAGGGAACTTGAAAACCAGAATACAGAGTTGTCCCAAGCTGCCTTAGGATCCGAAACAATAATCAAATCCAAAGACCCGACTAACAACAGTAACCAACTGGAAACTGAAATACAGGGGACTGTGACTGATAATAATTCGGTGACACTATTTGCTGTTGAAGGAGTGTTTTCCTTTTCTGACAAAGCTCTCAATACCGCAATATATCCTGAGTCCTCTGAACATGCCACGGAGACGACTGACTTTGGCATAGCAGCCAGTCAGCCTAGCCAGTACAATAGTGAATCAGAATATGCTGAAGTGGACGGTGGGATAGTCAATTCCAATTTCACAGAATACGTAACGGAGCCTCAAGACTTCGAATCCACCCCTTCTCTGAGGACTTTGCTGTCCGCTTACCAGCAACAGCAGCAGGGGAGAGGCAGCAGCAGACCGGAAAGTTCAGACAGCGGGCTGGGCTTCGATGTCGGTCCAGGGGGGAACTTCAGCCACACGTCGCTGCTGAAGGGCAACTGCACCGAGTGGCTGGGAGGGCAGAGCACCATGTATCAGGTAAGGAATTTATGAGTGGCATAATTTATACAGCTGCTGAAACGCGATGACTACGTTGTTGATTGCACTGGTAAGTAATTTTCATCATAACTGACACCGCGTTTCGCCACATTTATTTACAATCTCTCCGAGCACATAGATGTCAAAATGCAAGTTCCCGGAGGAAAACTTATCCTACAATAAATGTATTCCTTAGACAACTCAAAGACTTTTTGCCACTCCATGCATCTTCAGATCGGCAGACATTGGGTAAGCTATCAACATCGTTTATGAAATGATGTCCGGAGTGTGCTTACGGGATTTGCAGCTTAATTCTCTTGTTACGATGGTGTGTAGCCCTGTGTTTGGTGGGTACAATACGGGGCCTCCGCTCACCGTCTAATCGACGTCGGAAATCTTCTGAAACAACTGTTCAATGAGCGTGTGGTAGCTGTGGAGCATTCCGTTGAATGGCCTCCTAGGTCACCTGACCTCACTCCTTGCGATTACTCTTTATGTGGTTATTTTAAAAACCGAGTGTAAAAAACAAAAAATCTAGAAGAATTGCCGATGGCATTCGCAGAGAAGCGGATATCCTCAGGAATAATCCCGACGTCATCAGGAAAGGAGTTGGTGACATGCGCCGGCGATGTGGACTTCGTTTGGATAGAGGAGGTGGCCATGTCGAATCGGTTGCCGCTTAGAGAATGTTGGTGATTAGCAGCCCTTGGTTATGTGAAAAACACGTTTCCTTAGCATTTTTCTATCGTGTTTTGTAAATCATGACGTTGAAGATGTGATAACTATTTTCCATTGCTTGTTTTTGACTTTCGATGTGAACCAACAACGTTTTCTCACCCCAACCTCTGGGTTATGATACTCACTCATACAGTACAAGTGTCTATTATAATTAATTTTGGTGTCATTTTAAAGCTCGTAATCTAATCTCTGCTTCAAACTTACTTCTTGATAATGGATGAGGATTGCATAGTTTGGTCATGTTAGCCTTTTTAATTTGGGTTACGTTATTTTCTTGAAACGCTCTTTACATCGGTTGGATACGAAACACTTGATATACAATCTACGGAGTTATGACAGCTGCTGCACGATGAGGTATGTAGCGACACAAAACGTAGAGAACTGAAAGTAATTAGAGAACGAAGGCAATATTACACCAAGCATTTTCCTTGCAATATAGAAAGTCTGCATTAGGTTTCGTTGTCCTGCCCAAACAAGAATTGCTTATCCTACTGCGGGAGCACGAGGTTAAGTGGCTCTAATAGCAATAAGAAACAACTTGTGAGTGGCGAGCAGCCAAACTTTGGCTTCCTTCATGGCAGCAGACAAAGCAACGTAGCAAAGTTTGGCTGCCCTTATGGCAGCGGCCTGAGGGTATATGGGTCATAGGAGGCACGGCTGGACGCGTCATGCGGGCTGAGTCATGGAAGCAGGTAATGTTGGGTGCATGTTGTGGCTGGTAGGTAGATGCTCTGTAGCAGGTAATGTTGAGTCCATGTTGTGGCTGGCAGGTAGATGCTCTGTAGCAGGTAATATTGGGAGCATGTTGTGGGTGGAAGGTAGATGCTCTGTAGCAGTTAATGTTAGGTGCATGTTGTGGGTGGTAGGTAGATGCTCTGTAGCAGGTAATGTTGAGTGCATGTTGTGGCTGGTAGGTAGATGCTCTGTAGCAGGTAATG
>LQNS02278160.1:12583728-12596015 GCA_001587735.2 Parhyale hawaiensis
TTTGTTACAAAGTTGCCTAGATTTCTAGAACAATTGTCTACGTTTCTATTATATACAGTTCCCCGAATTAATAAATACCGATTTACCTTTTGTGTTTGAATGATTCCCGTTAGGGAGTTATTTTTATACCTGGGACGCCATGTTTATCTACAAAAAATAAATGTCTATCATATTTACACGGAATTTGGTGGGAAATGGATTTCTTAAGAACTTTAATCTATTTTGAAGTCAATGCATAAGTGACCTAACAGTATTTCAAGCATTTTGAACACTGCACAGGCATGAAACTAACGAAACTATATTCTGGTAATCAATATTACAAACAATCACGATGACAATATTAAAATTATCCGTAAAAAACTGAAAACATCACAAATTTGCATTTCAAATTTTGAACTTTTGCTTGTCTAACGGCTGCAATCACTCTTTGATTACACACATGATCTACCTGCTATCGAAATCACGGTGCGATCAATTTTGAGCACTAGTCACGGTTGATTGCTGTCAGAATCACGTCAAAAAGCGATCACAAAAATGCACGGATCATGTGAAATCATCCACAAGGTGGGCACAAAAAGACGCATGAACAGAAAGAAGCCTGACCGACCTCTGAAAACTATAGTGAGAGAAAACAAAATTATGCAACCCCTAGCACTAAACGAACAGCTAAGAACAGTGTGAAACATCTACGCGGAAATTAAATATTACATCTGGGTTTCAAGATAAGCTGTATCTGGACGTCCGCTTAAAGGAAATAAGATTATTTGCAAAGAGTCTTCAGAAGAGGCCGCTTATTGGTGAAAAGAATAGAGCAGCAAGACAAAACTGGGCTTCGCCAAGAAACATTTTATTTGATCAGTAGATGATTGGTGAAAGTCTATTTCAGTGATGAATCTAAGGTTAATAAAAGTATTTGGATGTGGCGACACACTGTGAGGAGACGAAATAACAAATCTTTGAATTCTAAGTTTAGAAAAATAAAAGCAACTAGAGCACTCTGAGAGCGCATATCTCCGCCAAGTGAAGCAACGGTAGCAAAAAATTCAAATTGGCTCTGAAACCATAATTTTCTTTGTACAAACTCCAAAATCTAATCATTTGTGCCTTTTTATATTATTAATAGCTTGTTCAATTTTCTTGAAGATCCATTCATAACTTTTTGAGTTATACTGTTAACGAACGTTATGACAAATATGAGTCAAACATACAAACGAACAAACCGATCTGCACCAAAATTTAATCATTTATGTCTTTTAACATTACTAACAACCCCTATAAATTTCATGAAGATCTATTCATTATTTTTGAGTTATTGTGCTAACAAGCATAAAATTAAAAGCACTGACGAACGAACAAACAAATCATTACCAAAATTTGGTCATTTACTCTTTGTTATGTACCTAACAACTCATGTTAATTTTATCAAAATCCATCCATAACTTTTTGAGTTATGGCATCAAGAAAAATGAGGCAGACAAACAAACAAACAAACAAACGGATGAACATATCTTCACCAAAAGTTAATCATCTCTTTCTCCTAACATACCTAACAATCCCTGTAAATTTCATCCAAATCGGTTCATAACTTTTTGAGTTATCTTAGTGACAGACAGATAGACAGAGAGACAAACCCGACGAAAACATAACCTCCTTGGCGGAGGTAATTAAACTTGGAGGCGTTTACGTAATGGACTCTGGTACGATGTCTGCGTAAGGTACGTCACAGCTTGCACTTTGAACACCAGGGTTATTGCCGGACAATACAAAATTAGTAGGAAAACACATATTACTAGTGCAGCTAAATTCCGCGATTGACGCTCCTGATGCAGGATATGTTCCTTGACCATAGGCGAAGCAGGTAATTAGTGAGCTATCTAAGGGAGTAACAACTAGAGTCTATAGACTGGCCACAACAGAGTATCGATACGAATCCATCAGAGAATTTTTGGAAAACTTTGGGACAAAATGTTACGGAAAGAATCCAAAAGACGTGGAAGATTTGTAGTTGAAGTTGAAGGATGAATGGGCCAAGATATCAGTTAGCTGCTGACTGTTAAAATTTGATGAATTCTTGTGTGTGTAGATAAGCAGCGATTATCAAAAACAAACATTTCAGCATAAAATATTTGCAGTGTGTTTGTAGTTTGTGTCGTGTTAAATTAAATTTTGCTCCTTAACTTTAGGTACTTGCAATAGAGCAAATTTAGGAACAGTTTGTAATATTTCTTGTAACATGAAAACTTGAGGAATAGTTTCATTGCTAGATATCTGCAAATAGTCAAAACCCCAGAGAAATTTTGCCCTTACTTTAGTAAATAAGGGATTTTTATTTTTCTGTTTCTTAATAGTGGACAACACTGCTGTACCTAATCAGTATATCGTCTCGCTGGCAGAACTTTGCGCGCTTCCTCTCTCTTCTATGTGAGCCATAATCTTTTTCTTACCACAAAGAATATCCAAGTTTCATTTCTACTTCATCTTGAATGGACATGGGAGCCAAAAACACAAATCACAATTTTCAAAGGACCGCAATTCACGTCACCGATCATATCACAAATTGAAGGGGTTGATAGAGTAATGAACGACATGCAGCCCTCGTTGCGCTGAAACTATCCCGATTGGAATCTTCGGATAACCATCTCGAAGCCAACAAGTTCTGACAGTTGCAGCTCCCACGCAGCCCTGCGCCTTTTCATCAAGCAGAGAAGAGCATAGCAACACAAGGGAGCGCACGCTATTCGTACGGGCGACTGCTCTGATGAGTCCAGAGGAGCAATAAAAAAAGCTGACCAAAGTGTCCCAGGCGCCGCATGGCAAATTGCACAAACGACGGCGCCCTCGTCGCAGGAGAAGTTTTGTCATTGGTGCTCACTGATAGCTGGGGACTTGCTGGTGGTGGGGCGGGCTGCGCTGTGTAGGATGTTCGTATCCTACCGTCCACAGCACAGCATGGACACATGCTGCCTTAACCCTTTACTGTGTCGCTGAAAGGCGGTTTTGTAGTTAATGGCGTTATAGACGCAATCATTCACTTGGCCGGTGAAGGGTTAAGGCGAGCTCATGCGATGGTCAAATGAACTTTTTCCCTTTGGCCCATGATCGTATAGCCAGGCAACCAAAATTATTATACTACTTATGGGCTATATATGCTTTCAAATGATAACTAAACTCCTTCTGCAGATTGACAGGCCACATCACAGCACAACCTTTCGAAACAACAGACGAACAGACTTCGAGGTCGTGTAATTAAGTACAGACACACTTGTCCTGGAGAAGCAGCCAGCAGTCACATACAGACATGCAACGTTGCCAATACAGCTCACGACTTCGGCTCGCTGCTGCTACGGGCTGCTAAAACAATCGAAATATTAGCCCCACATTATTCTCGGTTCACACGCACCTATCTTTTATGCAGTTACCTTTACCTTCCTCCACAAAGAGGTTATCGTTTTGTCGAGTTTATATGTCTGTCTATTTGTTTATCTGTCTGCTTCTATGTCTGTCACCAAGATAACTAAAAAAGTTATGGACGGATCTTTACAAAATTATAGGGACTAGCGGGAGCCTGTGAAAAGTCTGCAGAACAGATGCAATGTTCTGCCGTGACTCTCAGACAAGTTTTCCCTATCTAATACCAAAGAAACCTGTGGAAATTCTACACCACAGAAGAATTATTCCTCAATTATGATGCCCTTGCACCAGTATCATGCATTCAAAACTTGAAAAATGTTTCAAGTCAGGCAGTTAATTTCCTGTTTAAGAATTACGAGCAGTAGCACTAGAATTTAAACTTGACTCCTTCACCTACTGATTCCTTCCCAGGTCGTATCATGGATACTTCGAGGAGACCCTTATTTCGCCGTATCTGATACTGATGAAAGCGTTACGGTCGTACTTACTAACGGAGGTACAGGCAGAATTATAATATTGATGACTGGCGGAACCCGTGGAAATTCTACGGTTAGTTGATGTTTTCAGTTTTTAAAATATCGCAATGCTAAACTATGCTATTCTAACTTATTTTAGTTTGGCATAATGCAATTTTCCCAACCGAAGCCATTCCGCCTAAACTAACGCCTTTCACTTAACCCCAACGTACTTCATTTAACCTATAGTTTACTGCACATGAGAGTCGAAACACAGGGACATTTTCTCCCTACCCTTCCACATACGTTGCAGCAAGCGGCGGCTAAGACTAGTCGAATTTCACTGTGTACAAAAGTGTTTAAAATCTGTGCCGCCATGGCGGTTAATCCTTTGCAGAGCGAGCCACTTGCTAATTTGCATATATATCTCTTAATTATTACTAGCTAGACCCGTGAAAAATTCCCGTTTTAATAACTTCATGTGGAGTGTTTGGAAAATTTCATGGTACCAGTATGTTTGTTATTAAATTTTAATGTAATTAGTAGCAGAACTAATTTTATCGTGTTTATTAGGGCAACTCCAAAGTTGCCCTCCCAGGGAGTAGTTGTCCTGCCATGGGGAGTAGTTGTCCTGCCAGGGGGTAGTAGTCCTCTCAGTGAGTAGTTAACCTACTATGGGAGTAATTGTCCTCCTATAGAGGTAGCTGTCCTCAGCGGGACCAGTGAATATGTTGTGCGCGTTTGGTGGATTTGCGCGATCGATCGATCGCGCAAATCCACCAGACGCGCGCAACAAATATTCTACGGTTAGAAAATGTTTTCACTTACCATAGTTTAACATGAGGAAGTGCATCTAACTTAACCCACCCGGTCTGCGCTTACGTCCGTCGCTTACGCCTGTCTTCCGTTACGCGCAGTCCGTCTACCTTACATCTCGCGTAATCTTGCCTTGTAATTTGATTTCACCACTAAATCACAAATTCGTTCTGTCAGCAAAGAATTCGCACTTATGTCTTGACTAGAGGGCCCAGCCGTCAAAAATGACGGCAAAAATTTTGTCATTGAGCTTTCTATTGTTCCGGTTCCCAGTATAGGTTTTGCTGTATTATAGGTCTCATCCCTGCAGGCCTGATCTTCCATTAGCGAAACGCAAGCTGTACAGCCATGAGTTTTGAGATAACAAAATATTCCCCCTGCAAGATAAGGAGTGAATATCAGCTGGGAATTGATCAAGCGTTAAGTTACGCTGAGAAAATATAGTTCAGTCAAAAAAATTCACTGGAAATGCCCAGGGCTCACCGTATTGTGGATACCAACTGATTGTTGAACCTCCAGCTTCGAAATTTGGTTGCACTGTAAATCTATACTATAAAATGAGAGCTGTCTGTCTGCCAGTCCGTCCGTTCGTCCGTCTGTCCGAAGCCTTATTTTTCCCCTATCTAATACTGAAGAAAAAAATTCCGAGGTACCCAACTTTTTTGTTGCGGAGAGGGTATCTTGGATACGGGGAGGCACTTGGGCGCTTGCCTGCATGCCCGTGTTTGGACATGTTTATTTTCAACGGTGCTACGGGTGATGCCACTTATTTATGCCTCATCTAGACTATCAACCCTTTTGTTTAGCTGAGATGTTTTCAAATATATATTTTTATGACTTATTCAACAAAAAGGTTGTGCTCGGTGCATATAAACCCTTTTGTTGAGCTGAGATGTTTTATAATATATATATATTTACGACTTATTCATCAAATGGGTTTCGTTTGGTGAACTAGTTCAATATAAAAAGGCGTCTGCTCAGTGTGAATATTAAACCACTACGATATCATTCAGCAATGAAAGAGGGGATCCAGAGGCTAAGGATCCAGAGGCTGGGAATCCAGAGCCCGGGATCCAGAGCCCGGGATCCAGAGGCCGGATATCCAGAGCTATTTTTGTCACAGGTACTCCAAGTGCTGCAATTGTACGGTATCTCAACTTGTTTTTCAATACATGAATTTTCTCCTATTAAATTCTTAACTGCGTGACGGAGGACCAATATTGGAGCAAGCGACCAACAACTGTCTTTTATTATATAATGGATAAAGACATAGAAATGTGACGGTACTTTTTGCATTGTTCTCCTATGTACTGAAACACTTTTTCTAAGCTTTGTTTCTTACAGTTTACAGATAATTTAGCCCTTCATAATCTTACGCATTTCAGTGCTTTGTCGGCGTATTCGATTTTTTATCACTATATCGGGACCCGTGGATAGTGAATATCTACAATATAATAAAGACAGACGTGTATATATCGGTTTCTTTATCCATTTTCTATCGAGCTTTAACAAAACAGATAGGCGGAAATTAGCCCACGTTGGAGGCTCTGGTCGTCCTCTTCAGCTCCATTGAAAACTGATAGGTAGAAAATAGGCCGGGTTGCAGAAGATGGCAAGCGTACCTCAATTAGGGATAGTTGAAATTCAAGAATGAAGATATCGCAGGATTAGTATGATTCGTGCGAGTATTGCCTTCTCGTCGAATCTATGGCAAAGAATCGGGCGGCCTCAAGACTAAATGCATTTCTTGCATTGCCGAAGTTGAAATCTCAGCACTGAAGGTATCTGAAGCTTCCATTGGCACTCTCATGCATCTTGATTCGTATTTTCTTCCCACAGCTATTCTTTCAACTTTGATGCAATTGTCGACGAAACATCTTTCAATAACCAAAAGACTATCGGACAAATATGACACACTAGGGTGTCTATGATACCAAATCGAATCAATTTTTTTCAGTGTCGCTGAACTGACCGCAAAAGTAAGAATTACTTTCATGTCAGAAAATAAGAGTGTTGATGCTCAGTAATTAGGGTAATTAGGATGCCGTGAACCCTCATTTGGATTATCTCTAAAGTTGGCAATTGTATGAAGGAAAGCATGGTTAATGAAGAAGGATCAACACAAATCATTCGTTGTCATTTTATGACAGCGCGGGCACTCTAGTATATAATAAAAGAAAGTAGATTCGGTCAATTTCTTCACTCGCAGCAGGGTAATCTTTTGTTTTCAAGCCGTTAGTGCATTTGTTCAAAAAAACGCACTGTAGGGGTGAAATTCCTACGGTAGCAGGAAACAACGATACAGATTCCAACGCGCTTGCACAGAACAGCTAAAGTTCATACAAATAATTATTAGAAAGACCTTGCCCTGTTGTACCCGATTACAGATTCCCGCCGTATCGTAGATATATCAGCTTCATAATCTGCCGGATTCACAATATTTTGAAGCTTTCACCTTCATTCTTCCAAGCAATTTGACCGATGACAGCCGCTGAGCCTTAAAATTATATCTCTAATTTCTTGCTATTTATAACTGTTGAAGAGCGTAACACGCGAAGGTAGGAACAACGCTATCCTTATATAATAAAACGCTTCGTGTATTTATTTCGTGTCCGCTCTTAAGGAAAGATGGGCAGGAAATGGGCCAGGTTGCAGATTTTGTAATTAAGTTCCGTCTTCATAGAGATCGATATCCAGGTTGCAGAAGATAGCGAAAGTTAATCCTTTTCCCTCTATCTGACTGCACTTCTTGCTTGAAACACTTCTTGAAATTTTAACAATATGTATGCAGCTTCTGGAGTTTGATTCTATAACTTTTTGTCTCAGGTCACAACGTATAAATTTGGTAGATGATAACGGAGCACTCACGACGGACAGAAGCGTCCCTCATTCAAATGAATGACGCCGAGCGTCAAATTATGATATCGTTTTTTCACATGTTTTTGTTTACGTTTTGCATCTGTTTGAAGTCATATTCGTATCCCAGAATCTTATAGCTAAATTTCAAGTAGAACAGCCTATTTCTAAAATTTTTATAACCTGATGAAGCGATAAAAGTGAAATCGACAATCATCATTCAGGGGGTAGTCAAAACAAAGATGGCGTCCGTGTTTTAGTAATATTCTTAGGTTTTCTAGTGTTATACGGAATTATAGTGATTCTGATCAGAAAAGTGACAACGAAAGAGCACATGAAAAGATTTGTTCATGATCTGTGAGCGCTACAGAGGAGAAATTCAGTATTCATAGGATTTATTTACTGAACTTGAATGATGCAGCGCGTTGAGAAAACGGACATGTTTTATCCCTGAGGCACGTGCGTTAGCGCAACTGCTTTCATCAACTAAAAGCGCCGTGTCCCCCAGTTTGAACGAACGCGTAGAAATGAATGACTTCTGAACTCGCCCTAAGTTAAGACCAGTCACTTAACCCTGACGAACACTGTCTAACTTAACAACGCTGTCTATCCTACCATGTATCGTCTTAACTAAGGCAGCCATGCACCCAGTGCTCGATATGTGTCTAATACATATCGTGCAATATATTCTCCACTTCCAACCTAACAAACTTCATTTAACCCTTTGCCTCCTGACGGCATCATCAGATGCCACTCTCTATTTTTCCCTATACAAAAGCTGTGCATCATGATTTAATGGGTTCTGTGACTGCCGTAGACATCATCGGCTACGTTAAAAATACTGTTTTTTGCAAGTAAAACTAAATTTTTTCTCAAATATGTGTTTAACTAACCTATTTTTCATAAATTTAACAAAAATAAGTGAAAAAATGTTATCTGAATTTCAGGAGGCAAAGGGTTAAAGCAACACTTGTCATCTAACCTACCTCATATACTCTAACCTAACTAATCTAATGAACATGTGATGCTGTGAAGCACCTCATATAACATAATGCACCTCATCTAACCCAACGCACCTTATCTAACTCAACACTCATCATCGAACACTGCTTTATCAAACCTTACTCTCCCCATCTAACATAACGCTCGTTGATCAACCAGGCGCTCGTCATCCAACATAACGCTCATCATTCAACATAACGCTCCTTATCCCACCCAGCGCCCATCCCTCGTTCACCGCAACGCTCTCCATTTAAAGTAACACTCCTCGTTCAACCTAAAACTCCTCATCCAACCCAATGTCACCTCATCTAACCAATCATTCGTCATCTAATGCTGCTCTATTTAACATAACGCTCCTTATCTAAGCTAACGCTGCTCACCTGGCCTAACGCTTCTCATTAAACATAAAACCTCTCATGTAACCTAATACTCCTAATCTAATCTAACGCTCACCATCCATTCTAACTTCCTCATTTGACCTAACATTCTTCATCCAATCTAACGCTCTTCATTCACTCTGACGCTCGTCACCTAACCTAACAGTTCTCCTCCAACCTCACGTTTCTCGTCGAAATAACACTAGTCGTCTAGTCTAACACTCACAGCTCACACTCTAATCTAATGCACCTGTGTCTAACTCAACGCTCCTCAGCTAACCTTACGTTACTCATTATCATCCGCGAGAGAAGCGAAAGCGGTGATAATGAGGAAGTCAGGTGGGTTCATCTAGATATAAAAAATGCGAAAACTCTAAAGTATGCAGGCCATAAAAATCACGGCGTTGAATTTGTATCACTTGACTGAGCACTTTAAGTTCACCCCCCCCCCCTGAGTGATGGTCTTACGCCACGAGGCATTCTAGCCTAACCATATATTCTTCATTGAACCCAACGCTTGTCAACTAACCTAACGCGCTTAACGTACGTACATGCCTTCTATTCACATTCATTTTCAATCTTAGTAACTCCCCTTTAATGGCTGCGCTTCTCCAATCTACGTTTTCTTTCAATGTCTCGTGAATTTTCTCTTCTTCATAACTTTTTCTCGCTCATTCGATTAGGAAACTCATTTAAATTCCTCGGTAGTGACCTATTACCTCAGTCAAGGAGGTTGTTTTTGTCGGAGTATGTCTATCTGTCATCAACATAACAAAAAAATGGTACGTACACTTATGACAAAATTTACAGGGAATGTTTAAGATGTGAGGAGGAACAGATGATTAATTTTTGGTGAAGAACCGTCCAATGGTTTTGTTTACCTGCGCATTGTTTTTCTTGGTGACATTACTCCAACGTTTATTGGCAAATCTTCATGAAATTAGCACGAGTTGTTGGGAATGTTACGAAGAGCAACTGGCCGAACTTTTATGATGATTTGTCCAGGCATTTATCTGTTTGTCTCATGTTTGCTTCCATGACTATCAGCACATTACTTAAAAAGTTAGGGATGGATCTTTATGAAATTAGCAGGAAATGTTAGAAATGTTAGAAGAAACAAAAAGTTACTGGCGAATCTCCAAGAAAATTGCAGGAACTGTCGTTAATGTTAAGAGTCATACATGATCATACTTTGATGATGATTAAATGGAAAACCTGGCTTCAGGACCAATTCAACTTTTTCATTAAAGTTGTATCAATTGGTAGAGGTATTCACTCACAGTGTGCTCTGGTAATTGTTTCATTGTTTATTCATGCGTTAACTAGGCAGTAAATACTAACGCACACACCTGACCAATTTACAGTAAACGGCTTAAGTAAAACTTTGCGGGCTTTCTCTTACGTATCATTTTCCCGCCACTTTTCTTCCAAATAACTGTCTTATTTCTCAATTCCTTTGTAAGGGGCAGCTAATACTAACAATTGAACATAGCCGGAAACTCCATTAGTATACTCGAAGGAAAATTTGCGACTTAGTTGGCACGGTTTCGTTTAATCATACATTCTTAGATAGGATGCAGGCTGTTAAATATAGCTACAGCTGCGCAAAACTTCGATGATTTCGTGCGACGAAGTTTGAAGACCTAGAAGAGAGTTACAAGGATAGCTCGAACGTACGGAAACTCGAACAAGCCTGAACCCGTGGTGAAAATTAACAAAAGGCTGTGAACATGTGTTGTTGTATTACAGTCGCGTCATTTTTGTTATTCCACTTTTCTTCAGGGACTACGAAAGTCAAATTTTAGTGACCACGGCAGTGCAACGAAATGTGACTAAAATAATAGCACAGTATTGAATCAATTACAACTACAAAGTAAATGGTTCTTCAGTGGGTATTTTAAGATGCAGACGCTATCTACAAGTAGAATTAGTCGAAACAATAAACGTTACTTTCTTTTCCCAGGGTATCATAAATACTCAAGCAAATTGATTGCCTACTAGACTGATACTTTATGCGAACATCTTTGTTGGACCATAGAACAATATAATAACAGAAGACAAGTAAATGCTCATAAAACTCCCAAGACAGCAGTAAAACTATTGTGATATGCCATCAATACGTTGAGAAAGTTTATAACAATGCCCTAGCAGAACCCAGTCATATGGCATCACTTGGCCGGCACTTACTCCACCAGAAATGCAAAAAGTTGGCGTTGAATGCCTGCTGGTGGCAAGCGAAGAGCTCCGTGATGCCCGAGGACTGCATGCCTAGCGTCCATAAGGAGCTGGCATTATCGACTCCTCAGCAGGACTCTGACCTCATTATCCTGCTGTTCGGAGCTAAACAAACCGACCTTCTTGAAACACCGGGCCAGGGTCTCTCTCTGTGATCCGTGGCGGTCGGTGCTTGGTAAATGAAATGCCAAGCCTGCGGTGCTCATTGGTGCAGCACCGCCGCTCCGCTGGAGTAGTTATGGTTCGTGAATTGGAGCGTTTGTTGGTGTTGTGATGATGCTTTACTGGAACAGTTATGGCTCGTGAAATGGTGCGTTTGTTGGTGTCGTGATGATGCTTTACTGGAACAGTTATGGCTCGTGAATTGGAGCGTTTGTTGGTGTCGTGATGATGCTTTACTGGAACAGTTATGGCTCGTGAATTGGAGCGTTTGTTGGTGTTGTGATGATGCCTTACTGGAACAGTTATGGCTCGTGAAATGGTGCGTTTGTTGGTGTTGTGATGATGCATTACTGGAACAGTCATGGCTCGTGAAATGGTGCGTTTGTTGGTGTTGTGATGATGCATTACTGGAACAGTTATGGCTCGTGAAATGGTGCGTTTGTTGGTGTTGTGATGATGCTTTACTGGAACAGTTATGGCTCGTGAAATGGTGCGTTTGTTGGTGTTGTGATGATGCATTACTGGAACAGTTATGGCTCGTGAAATGGTGCGTTTGTTGGTGTTGTGATGATGCATTACTGGAACAGTTATGGCTCGTGAAGTGACGCGTTCGTTGGTGTCGTGATGATGCTTTACTGGATCAGTTATGGCTCATCATGTGCACTAAGAAAGTGAAATGCTTGTCGATACGCTAAATCACGTTGCTCTAAACTGCCACCGCAGTTAGGTTTCAATCAATCAATCAATCAATCAATCAATCTTTATTGAAAATAAATGTTACATGTAGCGCAACATCATTCTCAAGCCGATATTTAAGCACTACTAGGTGCTTTTCCGGCAAAAGAGCTACAAAACAAACAAAAAATAAAAGACTACAAAATACACCTTAAACTATGTTGGGAAACAGCGTGGCAATTAGTTATTTATAGCAAGCAAGTTGTTCATTATGATCCGAGACACTATATGATGTTGA
>LQNS02278160.1:12614553-12636876 GCA_001587735.2 Parhyale hawaiensis
TATCTGGGCTACCCCGAGAAGCGGGTCAGTCCTTTTATAGCTGAGGGCTCGACAGACAAGATGTGACAGGAAAAGGTGTGACCGGATATAGAGTCACCTGATCACGGAATGGTACACGGACGGCGTCACAATGGCGCAGCCTGTCATGTAATGGAGTAGTTCGAGGGAGCATGGAGGGACATCTGTCCCTCCCCAAGGGACATCTATCCTCCCCGACAGCAAATAACTATTGCGGCCAAAATATAGCATACCTGCGACCATGAGTTTGGTTAGTTAGATTTGCTCATCCTATAAACTGAGAAGCTGCACCCTAAGGGGACTTCGTATAGATAACGTTGGCGCAATATCTTTGGGTTGTCTTTCTTTCGATATCACTTGATCTCGCATTTTTTTGCTGTTACTGAAGATCGTTGTCTTGCTCTTTCATTCCGATTCACTGTCCCATTCCGTGGTGTACCATAATTAGACTCCAGTAGTAGTCGGCATAATAGGTACATATCCTTTGTCTTTCACTTTCTTGAATCATAATTGTTTCAGAAATTCACCCTTTCTCTGATGAATTAATCTACCTTTCTGGTAGGTGGAGCGCTATTTGGAATGTTGTACATATACCACGACAAGGCTGAGATCGAGGGTCACGAATCCGCAAGCTAACATATGGCCTAAGAAAGAATTTTAGATAGACATGAAATGTTGTTTTCCAATTTTTAAGATTATAGAAATTGCGGGGAGCATATTTCTGAGCCCCCTATGGAGTTTGCATCTCCCTCTTCACGCCTTTGCTGCCATATGGACCAGGGATGGAGGAAAACTGAATTTGTCAATGGGTGCAAACTGAAAACCTTCACACAGTGATGATTTTTCACGGGCAGTAGGCACAATTTTTTCTAGCTTGCTGTCTTCCTTTGACGGAGCAATTTTCCCTTCAACAGAAAACTTCGGTGTACTGCAGACTGATCATTGTGTAGGTATGATACGCGACGGGGAATTTAATTATTTCCAGCAATGCTTTGCTGGTAGCTGATAAGAATCAGCTCATTTTTTTTTCGCATGCCTCTTAAGGTGGGGAACGAGTGCACTGCTTAAAAGAAATGAAAGAGAAAGCACTTATCTCTTATGCCAATTTGATTTGGCCGTTGTAGTCCAGGCTCATTGGGGGGTGTCTGTGTACATTTCTCTTTCACGGCTCTACCAATGTATTTTCCTATGCCATATGATGAGGACATTAAAAAAAAGTCGGGTACAACTTTCGCAACAGGTACATTTTTGAGGGGACCATGGGGAGCACAAAATGATCAATTGTGGATTGATTGTTCTGAAACTTACCCAGAATATGTATTTTTCAAAAAGAAACACTTTTTGTTCATACAATATTTTCGATTTAGACCTTAATTTTTGAGATAATGGGGTTTATATATAAACTAGACGGCCCGTGACCCGTTGGGTCGTCATCAATCTCGTCTTTGCTTTCCCGAAAAAAGCAGGTGTAATTTAGCTGGTCATAGACCACACGCTATTCGGCCGTCAACTCCCGCCCGAACGGCTCACTATTAACAGATTCTTTGCTTCTCTAACGAATATTCTACGCTCAGGCCAAGAAGGCTCTAATAGAGAGGAGTGCACCCATCTATATATCCTACGGGAGCGTTGCGAGTAAACTTTTCCCTTAAACTGGCTGAGTGGCTTATCCAATCGGAGAGCGGCATTGCCTCACACAGCATACATATATAGAAACGAGTCCTGAGCTCAAATTTTTATAGTCATTAACCATCGACGAAATTCCGAGCGGATGGAAGTATGTAAAAAAAACTTGTATCCTGTATACCATCTGATGATGAAAATAACAGGGTGAGCGCTTGGATATAAATCATCAGACACGATTGTCTTCGCCAAAATATTGAGGAACTGCCAGTCTGTATCTTCCTTAACTATATGTGCTGACCACTACCACTTCAGCCAGTTTAAGATCTCCAAACGCCAGCTTCAGTCACGTGACAAAGCCATGTGTTTACTCGCCCAGGGAAGGCTTGCGCGTACTCCTCCCACTGAAGCTCCTTGGCTCAGGCTGTCAGCATCATCAATTTATATGCTACGTATTCCAGTTGTATTTCCCTAGCCCTTTTAAATTAAACGTGTCCATTCATGCAGTAGAGCTTAGGAACTACCGTATCACAGATACAATGGAAGTAGATCTTCAACCCCCGAATTTCTGCCTATAAAGGAGACACAAGTAAAAAATCAACTAAGCTACTGATACTGGCCACGTATAAAATTTCAATTCCTTCCTGCACTCAACGTAGCAATAAAGAGGTCGGTATCCACGTTGCCACGCTCTATAGATACCCGTCTCGATCTGACTCCCGAACGATGACATGGATTGTATGGCGGACTCTAAAACTTCCCAGGGGGCATATTCCATGTGCATCACTGGGGCTTGAATTTTTCCCCATCTAAAAGCGAAGAAGCTGTGTCAAACAAGACACAAATAAATAAACACGACACAAACAAGCAAGCAAGACCGGTTCACAGACTTTTAGTATAATATAGATAGATATATGTATACTTTGGAAATTTGAAACGAATAAAACTCGATGAGTTTTCATGCTAAAATAAAAACAATGACAGTTTTGGAATCCTTCAAATATTCCTAACAAAACTATAGAGCTGGATTCCCTTTTTTTGCCCTCATATTATTTTTTTATCACAGCTCAAAAATGAATCCCTTAAGTGTTTTTTTCCCTCTATTTTAGTCAGCGATCGCAATGAAATAGAAAATAGAGAATCCAGCTGGGATAAAAAAATATTACGAGGACAAAATCAAAGAATCCAGCTTTATAGTTTTGTTAGGAATGTTTCAAGGATTCCAAAACTGTCCTTGTTTTTATTCTAGCATGAAAACTCATTGAGTTCTATTCGTTTAAAATTTCCAAATATTCATATGTTTTTATATATAAACCCCATTGTCTCAAAAACTAAGGCTTAAATCGAAAAAGTTGTAGGAACAAAAGGTGATTCTTTTCAAAAACACATATTCAGAGCAATCAATCAGTCAACAATGATAATTTTGTGCTCCCCCGCCCTTGCCCCCCATCCCCTCAAAAATGCACCAGTTCCGAAAGTTCTACCCTTGTTTTTAATATCCTCATATATAATAGGAAAATACATGGTAGAGCCGTGAAAGAGAAATGTACACAGACACCCCTAGAGCCTGGACTATTGTAGTGTATCCTTTAGAAGTATATTAGGAGTAAAACTATGTTAAACGAAAACGGTTTACACAAATTCCTCGCTGTCATTTTTAACAGCGCGAGTTCTCTATTCTACAATATAATAAAGACTGATGTGATGTGTATATATCTGTTTATTTATTTTATTTTGATTATTTACGTGTCCAGTTTCTGTCATACTTTAAGAAAGCAAATAGGAGAAAATTAGGCCATGAATGTATATGACTACTTATATAGAATGCACTTCTTACATTGCCGAAGCTGAATTCGAAGCAATCCATATATATATTGATGCTTCGTTTCTTCCAGGAAGCAATTAGCGTAACGGGAGGACTCAGGAGAAACTAGCATCAAAAAGTGATATCATCAATGACGTCAGATCGACGAGCTATGGCTGAGCAGCCTATGAGTATTTCAGATAATTCGCCAGAAAATTAGTCATAAATTGCGAATCTTATTCCATAAGCTTTTAAGTAAATGAGAGAATACATTATAATTGGGCAATAAACAATTAGCTATAGAACACTGCAGTGAAGGCTGGTGGAAACTTTCAAAGCAATAACGGCGAAATTTGGGCCGATATGGCCATCTGATTTAACTTCTTTTTTGAACTGAAGCCTTATTTACACTTCCTATCCAGTTCACAGTGCTCTTCACCGAACATATCAGGGCATTTTTTCAACTTTATTCGTTCATTCTCCCGCTCTTGACCGGTCAGTTACTTGAGCTGCACCCACATGGAAAACACGGTAAAATGGCTGTCGCCAAGTATAGAAAGTTTGAGCAATAACTATGGTTTCTCTCTAGTATAGCTTATAATACTACACTAGTGGCCCATGCCGTCATTATAAATGACGGCAAAAAATTAACACTTCACCAAAACCCCCGCCGTCTTTTGGGCTTCCTCATTTTTCCCCTATCTAATACTGAAGAAAGAGATTCCAAGGTATCCAACTATTTTTTCCCCTTTTGAAATTTGGATTTTCTCCTATCTTATTATTCTATTATTCCCCTATCTAATACTGAAGAAAAAGATTCCAAGGTTCCCCACTTTTTTTTTTTTACATTTTGAAATCTGACTTTTCTCCTATGTTATTAGTTCTATTTTCCCCCTATCTAATACTGAAGAAAAAGATTCCAAGGTACCCCACTTTGTTCTTTACATTTTGAAATCTGAATTTCTCCTATGTTATTCCCATAGAGCGTGACAGGAAAGATATAAATATATAAATAAATCAATAAATAAATGAAAACAGGACGTGAATTATTATATAGTAGATAGATAGACCACACAATACATTGACTGCACATTGAAATCGGGCCTCTCGCAATTGGGCCTGGAGGTCGATTTACGTAAGTGTTAATAAAATGAGTTCTAATAATCACAGAGACCTCAAACAAAGATTAATTTCTTCCTCGCACCATAAGGAACACGTTGCAGAGCAGGGAACCTAAATTTACAATCATATATCTTCAATAGGCGCTAATATCGTACTTTCGGACACCAAGCAAAAATTCATCATACTAGGAATGTTAAAATTTTATAGAAAAAATGGCTCATAGATATTGCACGTCATGTACTTTAATATCACATTCAACTGAGTTTTATTCCAATGACGAATTTGAAGCAATAACCTGAAAAAAGTAATGTACCTATGTAGCTAGAGCTTTCGGTAGACCTCATCCCAATAGCCGCAACAAAAGTGAGGTTAAGAAACCCCAGTAATATAGAAAAAAATTAATTAAAACCACAGTAATACTACATTGGTACCTACCAGTGAACTAAAAATGCATGTTTTACTATGAGATAAAGATACCAAGACAGCCGGTAAATGATATTAAAAAGCAGCAATTTATGCCTGATGCAACCCTTCATTACTGGAACCCTCTAAAGTTGCAAATCGTGATTGTCAATATAATTTCACCTAACTGCCTAGGTATATTACACCACTCTGTGTTTGCCTACGTTATATCACTTCATGGTTTCCTAAGTTGCATCACTTTTTGGTTGCCTAAGTTGAAACAAATCATGGTTGGCGGAGTTAAATCCTTTTACAGTGCCCAACATCAAATCACTTCAGGCGGCCAATGATATATGACTTAACAGCTGGCAAAGCTACATGTCTTCACGGTTACCAATGCAATAGCTATCACTTAACGGCTATCAATGCTGAATCACTAAACTGCTGTCAATACTACATCACTTCACTGCTTCTAATACTAGATCACTTCACTGCTTCTAATGCTAGATCACTTCATGGCAGCCAGTACTTCGTCACTTCACTGCTGGCTGGGCTCCATCACTTTATGGCTGCAAGCTGCTCCAACTCACCTTTCAGCTCTGCTGTCTGTTCTGATTTTCTTGTTTAGCCCATGTAGCTAGCAACCTAATGAATTTCATCTACATTTTTATCAGCTGTATACTTGGCATTTAATTACAAATCGAGTATACCACGAATTTGAGAAACTTCTGTTCAACAAAATGAGACTGCAAATATCAAAGGAAGGCATAAACAGTTGCTCTACGCAATTAAACTTCAAGCCTAAATATTTTCGTGAATTTTTTGTCTATAGAAGTTTTAGAAGTATGCACAGGTTTGCCATTCACTACTGATCATAAAAAATTAAGTCAAATAGCTTAAACAAAGTATGAAAAAGTAATGGGAGAACATATAAAAATGCGTCTGCGGCACCGTGCAGTCAGGCCTAATTGCGGGACCGAAATCTGCCATAGGGACCAGTGTCCGATCAATGTATGGTGTGGTCTATGGTTAGGATTCAGAGCCCAACCTAAGAATGCCTGATCAGGTCCCAGCCTCAAAAACTTTGACTAGTCGATGTGACGCTAGTCGACTACATGCGGTCACGGCTCAGTTTTATTTTAGTCCCATTGAGGGCTCCCGTTACACTCTTTGCGTCCTTGTTTCTTCCCTCAGATTTCATCGCATCAATTATTCTTCCAACTTTATTCCAATCGTTGACAAAATTGCTTTTCGCTAAGCAAAAAAGCCATTGGACATATATGATATCCTAGCGTATTCACGGTGCCAAATCGACACAAATTATTTTGAGTGTTGCTGAACTACCTGCAAAAAGCAATTAATTCTTCTCAATGTCAGAGAAAGAAAAGAAGAGTTTCAAAGCTCAGCAACAGTGAAGCCGGGGACGCTGATCTCTATGTTCTTTCAAGTTGGGAAATGTGTTAACGAAAGTGTGATCAATGAAGAAGGATCGTTACAAATTCTGCGCTATCATTTTTGACAGCGCGGGCACTCCAGTATATTTATAGAGATATTTCGTGTCCCGCTCTTAACGAAATACATAGGCGAATAATAGGCCAGGTTGCAGATTTGGTAATTATATTGCGTTTTTGTGGGGATCGATAGGCAAAAATTAGACCAGATTAAGTGGGATCCTTATCCTTTTGACTGAAGGCACATCTTGCTCAATGATCAGCTAACGTTAACATTGGAACAATAAAGATATTTACAGCTTCTCTTAGCGCTCTCATGGAGTCTGATGGATATAACTTTCTCACTTTCTCTATACATCGAAACTATATTTGTTTTCTGTTCAAGACGTACTAATTCAATAGATCATCAACGAAGCACAGGCGAAGCAATGATTTTCACGGGGCAGTAGACACAACATTTATTTTTTTAGCTTGCTTATTTCTTTGACGGAGCAGTTTTCGTCTTAATACAAAATTGTCGATGTGCTAAAGGTATATCATACGGTAGGCAGGATACGCTGCCAGAATTTAATTAAATTCAGTAATACTTTGCTGCTTGCTAAAAATGTTTAATTCTTCTCATGTTATTTAATGTGGGAAGAAGCATGCAGCTTAGATGAATTGAAACAGAGAGAGCACTTATCTCTGATGAGAATTTCAATTAAGTGGCCGTTGTAGCGTGCCCTTCTGAAACATATTTGTTACAAAAGTATACTCAACGAATGTTGGTCTTCCCAAATTTCTTGCTGTCACTTTTACTGAACGAGAACTCGAGTATTGGAATAATTAGTCAACAACAATGCGACCAAATGAACCCGTCTCAGTATACACAACCTATCACAAATATGATGTCATATTGCTAGAATCTCCATTAAGAACAACTACCTCTACCATTAGTAAAATTCTTTCATTAAACCGTGCGCACACGAGCGACATCTTCGGTGGTTTCGACGGGACAATATTGTGGGTAGATCCGTCTTGCCGCGACTTTTTAATGTACAGGCAACAGCGACAGGTGGTCGCGGTAGCAATGTCTTAGGGTAAAATTATTACAGGTTGCATAAAACACAGAAATGGTAAATATTAATTTAATGTTTTGTTGCTTGTTTACATGCCGGTTTTTTATTCACTGTGCACGGTACTCAGCAAATGAATGTTTTTTTTAAGATATTGAGATTGTAAACGACACTCTGATACGTACATTTTCTGCGGGCTATCATCATTGTAACCTGAAGAAAATTCATTTTAAAGTTTTCACATTGCAGTTGGCACCTTTCAAAGCAAATTAAAAAAAAAAATGGTGGCGGTACGTGCGTTGTAGTGACTAGCTAACAAAGAAAATTGAATGGTAAATTGCTTTGAATTGCTCGAAAGCGACGAAAAGGATTGGCCTAGATCCATCCTGCTGAATGCACCATTTGAGCAACTTTTTCGCCGAGTCTGGTAGGGCATTTGCTGGCGAATTGCCACTCTCGGCATATTTAGCTTCTCGTCTGCATTGGGCTTAACACTACGTTGTGATTGTATTCTAAATGATTTGATTTATCTCTGAAGTACAAAGCATGTTTACAGCACAAAGTTGATGCAAATCGCATTCACTGCAAATTATCATAAGATGTGCGTACACTCACACAGGCTGAGCGTCAGCTGCGACTCCACGCATCTTCACTACATCTTCCCTAACCAGTTCGTGGACAGCCCTGAGTGGGAAGCCTACAGCTCTGTTGAGCAGCCTACGGAATATTTCCAGGTATAGTGTTGCAACATCAGCTGGTATGTGCGCCTAGGCCGCCCTACAGGGCTTCTAATTTAAGTTATTCACCTAAGGTGGGCAGCGCTACTCGTGAAAATGGTGGAGCTGCCCCTAACCAGAGATGCATATTTACCTCCGCCAAGGAGGTTATGTTTTCGTCGGGTTGGTCTGTCTGTCTGTCATCAAGATAATTCAGAAAGTTATGAACGAACTTTGAAGAAATTTACAAGGATTGTTAGGTATGTTAGGAGGAACAGATGATTAACTTTTGGTGAAGATCCGTCCATCCGTTTGTTTTCTGCCTCATTTTTCTCAATGTCATAACTCAAATAGTTATGGACGGATTTCTATGAAATTTACGTGAGTTGTTAGGTATATCACGATCGGTAGTCCTAAACTCCGAAAACCAACAAAAACTAACGTAAAGCAAGAGAGAAAAGGCCATAAAAACATAGTTGTAGTTATATTTTTGTCCGTACAGCATCCATTTTAAAATGTACCAAATGAATATATACTATATCACTCAAATCTACAGGACTTATCTATCGGACATCACTTTAAAAAATACGCGAAATATATCACTGAATTATACCGGAAAACCTTATAAGACTACTGATGGAAGTTTTTTTTTATCCAATTCAATCCTAGTTATATGCCATTTCAGCCGTATTTTCGGTCCCACCTGGACGGCCTCACGTTTCGAGCGACCGAGGCCCGTGCATGGCCGTTCGAGCGAGCTCAATATAAGTTTCAAGATGGCGGCTAGAGCCTGCCGATGCGTCGAATAAATACTTAGAATTGTAGACAGAAGGCAGTCTTATTGAATGAAGTAAAACTACGAAGCGAATACGTTACGGCCATGACCCATGTTACGTTAAACTTTCGTAAACATAGTTTTGTGATTGTCACGAAATGGTGTGAAAATGATAACCAGCAGAGCAGTTCAGTGCAGCTGGCTCCGCAAGTGCCGTTAGTTAACTTCGGGTATTGAATTTGACTAGCATGTGTCCCTAGGCCTTTTTTAGAAGTGTTTTTAAGCACTACCAACAACATTGACGATTCGAAGAGCGTTTGTTAACCGCGCTCGAATACTGTAACTCCCCGTTTTCTTGCAGAATGCTGCAGTATTGATGAAAATACCGTATTGAAAATACGACTAAAATTCATCAATTTTTCGTCAGAAAAGCGTTTCCTGATTTAGAATTTATTTTGTGGTGTATTTTATCACTATTTTTTCGCATTGTTTTTTTTTTAATGTATTTTGTTTTTCTGCTTTCTATCAAGTTTTTATAGTTTTTTCTCTGCTGCTTTACGTTGCTTTTCGGAATGTAAGACTAACCTATCACGAAGAATATATGACCAAATTTTTTGTAATGATCCGTTTGTCCGTTTGTGTGTCACTGTTTGTAATTTTATGCGTGTTAGAACAATAACTCAAAAAATAATGAATGGATCTTTATGAAATTTATAGGGGTTGTTAGTAATGTTAAAAGACATAAATGATTCAATTTTGGTGCAGATAGGTTGGTTCATTTCTATGTTTGACTCATGTTTGTCATAATGTTTGTTAGCAGCATAACTCGAAAAGTTATTAACGAATCTTAAAAAAATACTGAAGCTGTTAACGCTGTTAAGAGGCACAAATAATTAGATTATGGTGTTGATATAAAGAAAGTCATGGTCTTGGAACAAATTAAAATTTTTTTCGTAACCGTTGCCTTCCTTGGCGGATGTATGCGCTCTCAGAGTGCTCTAGTTTATAGTGCGCCACTATCATCACTTCCCGGCGACCAGGGACGCTGGTCAGAGCGACATGCCGTTCTGCAGTTGCCAAAGGTAGCAATTTGCTAAAGATCGAGGTATTAAAAATCGTTTGTACAGCTTCCCTGTAGATGATAGCTGATATTAGCGACAACATATATATGACGACAGGGGTCTGATTGATTGATACAAACATGAAACAGTATGACAGACGAATTATTTGCTTCATCACAGCTGGCATTGTCTATCTTGGACTAGGACATAAGAACCTCCTACAAATTACAGCGCTACGATGGCCTGGCACAATCCATAGCATTTATTACAACATTGAGAAAAATAAGCTAACGAAAGTTTACGAGGTAGGGGAATTACCCAGTTGCCGAACTAACCCTATTTCGGAACAAACAGCCATTATTTGATGGGTTTGTGTAATAAACCTATCAAAAGTGGCTGTTTGTTCGGAAACAGGGTTAGTTCGGCAATTGGGCAATTACCCTATTTGCTGCCTGACAAGTACAATCATCAAATATTGTTAGGGCATCACACCCTTAAGTGCACAACTGAAGTCGACAGCAGCACTGCACCTACTCGCTACAGTTAACGGGTTGAAATGGTGTAACCCCTCCTCTGCCAGAACTAGTTACATAGATGTGGCGTTAGTAGCTGCGGGTTTGAAAATTGTCGCGTGCCTTATAATAGCGTTCTCGAATGTAACGTAACTACATGATTTACAAACACCAGCAAAGATATTAACTGAATGGAACATAACATATTCGGGAGCAGTACCTGTTGGTTTCAGAACACTAGAAAAGCTCCTTTCCTCCATGAAATCCAACAAGTAATTTGGTTTTGCCAAAAATGATCTATTACGCTTAAGTCTACACAATAGAACCAGAAGCACGAAAAACCCACCTACAGTCAAGATTTTGCATAGCATTAGATTTTAACCCGAACATAAGAACACCGACGGGTGAGCCAAGCAAGAATTAGTAGAACCGGTAGAGTAGGCAGGGAGGGAGGGGTGAGTGGTCCGTGACGTCAGCGGTGCCAAGCGACTCAGCACTTTGCAATGCCAAAAACTCTAATTTAATGCTATGGATGAGTATTCTAATTAAGATTTTATGTCCACCGCATTGTATTTTACCAGTAACGACTCATCTACGAAGTATGCAGAGAATTAAAGAGAAACAGTAAACGACGCAATTCAACCCTTGATTTTTATACTAACATAAAATAAACGTGAATAATTCTCGAACTGAACTATATATCAGCCGCCTGAAACCGTAGCCTAGATTAATTTTAACCTCTGCCAAGGAGGTTAGGTTTTTGTCGAGTTTGTCTGTCTGTCTCTTTGTCTGTCATCAAGACGGATCTTTACGAAGCAGCTGAGCTTCCAGGGATTGTTTGGCATGTTGAGAGTAACAGATGATTAACTTCTGGTGAAGATCCGTTCAACCAATTGTTTGTCTCCATCTTTTTATCCGTACCAAGCTCAGAGTTACCCACGGATTTTTATGAAATTTACGTGAAAAATTGTTAGGTACGTCACGACGAGTAAACGGTTAAATTTTTGTTACGATCTATTGGTCCATTGGCTTGTTTGTCTCTATGTTTGATTTTACGTTTGTTAGCAAATTAACTCAAAAAGTTATGAACGGATTTTAATGAAATTTACAGGTATTGTTAGAAATGATAGAAGACATGAATAACCAAATTTTAGTAATGATCGGTTCGTCCGCTTGTATGTTTGACATATGTTTGTCAGAACATTACTCAAAAAGTTACAGACGGATCCTAAAAAAAAAAAAAAACTTACAGAAGTTGTCATTACGATCAAAAGGCCCAAGTGACAGATCTTACTGCTGATAAAAAGTAAATCATAGTTTCATAACCAATTTGAAATTTTCTTTACGTTGCCTAGCTTGGCGAAGGCATTCTCCCTCATGGTGCTCTAGTTTCTATTTCTATTCTTGTCTTCCAGAAAATGTACACAGAACTACTTTCAAAAATGCATGCTAACTTAGCGATTAACAAATAGACAAACGGATAAACAAAAATACCTAGAAGTTCAACAAAAACATTACCTACCTCCTTGGCGACGGTAATTAACGTTTGCTTGGCTCACACGTTGATGTTTATATACTCCGATCCCAACAAGCCTTAGGCCAAGGGATAAGATGATTGAGTTATACTGTAGGCCATAAATTGGACTGATTATTTTCGAACATCGAATGTTACGGGCAGTTCCGGCTCTGCAGGGGACCCAGTGGGTTGCCTTTGCTTGTCTAGCCCTTGAACAGACTGTATGTTGGTTTGGTGCAAGCTCTCCTTCCTTTTTCGTCTTCCTTCTATCATTTTCATTTTTTTCTTTTCTTTCTCGACTTACTCTTTCCTGCACGGCGTTACACTCTTGGGCTTCCCATTCTGCTAGACATACTTCGCGTGCTTTCCCATTAAACTTTATGAAATGGTTTACGGGAGGCTTTAAATAACGTGTTAGGTAATTAGCGAACATTGGATCATAACAGCATCTCAGAACATCCCATATGATCCACATGCAGTTCAGAACTACGGTACCTACAATAGTTAGATTACCAGAGCTAGCTAATATAATGCGTATAATGTGTTCATCTATGATCCAGGCAGCGACCCAGAACTATCCAATAAGATCCGTCCCCTCATACCATTCTCGCAGCAGCCCAGAGCTGCCTAATCGCTGTTTGGCGGCCACTAAGCTCCAATAACGCCAGGGTCGTGGCATTTGAATATCGAAAATCTATTCCAGATGGGGTGGTCAGACGTGCATCCGCAGTATATCACAGATAAGGGGTGCGGGCCGGACCCCAGGCCCTAGCTGAACAGACAGACATTTTGTGAGCAGGATTGATGTCCACTCATTGTCGTAACCGCTTGTTGTACGTAGGGGAAAGAATGAGAATGAAATCAACTATATTTTTTATCGTGATTCAAGGGACAGTTGTATTGGTTCGGCATTTTGCATTTTTCTACTCATAAATCTTTTTGCGGCGGTGAGGTGAATTGAAAAAAACGTTGTTCAGATCGTTGCTCCTAGCAATTGTTTTGAAAATCAAGAAAAGACTATACAAGACATCCGACAATGGATTCTATATCATAGTATTCAGTGAAAGTACATGTTTAGGAGCTTTCACGAGTTTTCGTGCAAAGTAATCAAGATAAAATATCTTAATGAAAAATTTCATTATGGGAGTCAGGACAAAGTAAAGGCTTCTCTGTAATGGATGCTATCATACTGTGTATGGGGTATGGGCCGGTCGGGAGGGTTGGACATCGTTCTAGCTCTGCAAACAAGAAGTGAATAAAAAAACAGTTCAATCAACACAAGCTTTGATATTATATACAAATTTCAATTTCAAACTTGCACATTTGTGCAATCGGAAGTTGCTGACATTCTAGCGCTAGCGACAACCCGCCTTGTGACCACTGCAATGTCCGACCACAGAAGAAGTCCATTCACAAGTTTCTCGTGCACAGTTACTGAGTGTTTGCACATTCAGACGTAGCCGTGGTAATAAATAATTAGTAAAACTAGCCTTACGGTATAACCACAACAATGCGGTACTTGTATTTATCCGTAGGGAGAACATTTGCATACACAATGCCAGTTTGCTAGACAGTGCGATCGTCTGAGTAGTTGTTTCTCACAGCAATAACTCTTGGGAAACGCGTCATCTTACAACTACTTATTTCCAGAAAATAAAGGAATATGAGTTGCTAATGAGGTTGCTGTGTTGTACCAGACACATAGCCTTAACGATAGTATAACGATAAACCAGTCTCTGTTAGTTAAATAAATACGCAAGTACGCAGAACTAGTGCCTTTATTGTCAAGTGGGCAATATACTTTGTGTACCCTTATTAGGAAAGGATGGCTAAGGGTAGTGGGGTCGAAGACCCACATTTGTCTCCTTAAGGGGACCGTCTGCAATTTGACGCCAAATCGTACTTTTTGGTTCATCATCTATTTTCTTGTGTTTATGAACTGAAACTTGTTGTATATGATGTAAAAGACAATTTAATTTGAAAAAGGGTCAAAATCATCATAAACAAAAAACTGTTAACCCTTCTCTTTTTTATTTTTTATTTTCTACGCCCAGTCTTTCATTTTTCGCTCAATTTGAATGAAATTTGGGATAGATATACTATTGATGATTGCCAACAATCTTAAGGATTTAGATTTTTGAATTAGTGTTAGTTTTCAAATTATATATATATATACATATATATTCGTCACTTTTTTTTAAATCACTTTTTACATTTTTTAAACAAAATTTTTGAAAAAAATGAATCCTTAGAAGTGTTTTAAATTCATTTTCCTTTGATTTAAAGAAAATCATGACATTTGGTGCATTATTCACCCAGTGGCGTTCTATTGAAGATCTATAACTTACGTCTGAGATATTCACCGAAACGCAAATGCTACTAAAATATACACTATACGTCAGATAGCAATCAGACTTTCAGCTGTATTAACTTACTTTTGCCTTTTGTCAAGGCCCACGATATATGTGTATATATTGAGAGAATTTCATTCAAATGGGGCCCATAAATAAAACCTCAAATTTGAACCCTTCGGCTGAAAACTTTTTATGGTGAAATTCGAGAACACGACGGTGATGAAAACTTTTTTATTTATGCACTGATTTGGATGAAACTTGTCACAGGAATGTAAAACTGAAAAAGAATGTGGGTTCCACATATGTACTTTTTTCAATTTTCACCATAGAAAACGAGTTATTCAAAGAAAACGGGTTACCCGCTAAAACCCGTTTTCTTTGAATAACTCGTTTTCTATGGCGAAAATGGGCAGAAGTATATGAGTTTTTATTTTACATATGTGTACCAAGTTTCATTCATATCGGAACAAAAATGAAAAATCAAATTTGAACCCTTTGGCGAGAACTTCTATTCATATCAAATTGAAAAATATGGCTGGGGAAAATTTTTGTTTTTGTACCGATTTAAATAAAACTTGGTACACATATGTAAAATTAAAAAAAAAAAAAGAAGAGCTTTTGACTCCTATACTTTTTCCCATTTTCGCCATAGAAAACAAGGTATTCAAAGAAAACGGGTTTTTTGTTCTCTTTGAATAACTCGTTTTCTATGGCGAAAATCGAAAAAAGTACATGAGTACAACCTACATTATTTTCTAATTTTACATGTTTATGCCAAGTTTGATGAAGATCGGCCATGTAATAAAAAAGTTTTTGAATAAATATTCAAGTGTTACAAAAAAATCCTCTCCGTCGCCCCCATCCCCCTATTCTACCCCTTTAGGGTTACACTGGCTGCCTAAAATTTTTCTTCCGAGTATGATGTATAGCTACCGATTAGTGATGAAAAACGAATTTTGAAAATTTCAAGGGTCATCCAGCAGACAGTCCCCTTAAGGGGGACCATTCGCAGGTGGCTGTACTGAAGTCAGAATATTACTTATTTACACTAAATGCTACTTTGTTTCGTCACGAGGGGACGGTGGGTTGTCAAAACTGACTTTGTCTTCGGCCTAAAAAAAATCCCCACAGCTGCACCAGCGCCTGACACCACCCGTCCATTGCCGCAGGTGTCGGTGGTGAGCGAAGAGGACTGCGCGCTGCTAGTGTGGCAGAGGCCGAAATTGCTCCAGGTGTTTGCTGAGCAGCATTCTATGAAGGTCGTCATGACCAACCTCATCGGTAAGTCGTACAAGTAGTCCAATGAAGGCAGTAATGTATGAGAACAACAAATTATGTACTGTACATGGCAGCAACATGACTTCAGCTACGATGGATGTCACTGGCGAGTAGTTAACCGTTTGCTTGCCATACATGGTCATTTCCATAACTATATTCCTTCGAAAGCGATTTTTAGCCCCCTTCCCTCCCTCCCGACAAGGAGTTAATGAGATTTTTGCCCGAGACTTATATTCTGACTGTTACGTACGTGCAGCAGTCGTAAGCTACCTCATAGGTACTTATACATATCAATAGAAATACATGGCTTAGAGCTACAACAAGGCTGTTGTAAGAAATAACAAATACTATCTCATCCAAATAATTTCACGCTTATGTACTAGTGTGTGTAGAAGAGATGGAGTGAAGTTCCCTCAAGTTAATTTTTAAAATGATACGAATATCACATTAGAAAAATATTTGCTGGGTTACAACTGCTGACCATTACATCAAAATAATATTGTAGTGCCTTTATTCAATGAGATAGAAGAGTGTGTAGGTACAACGCAGGGAGGCTTAATATGTCGTGCCCAATAGAAGCTCTGTTCTAGTCTCATCTAGTTTTTCCAAACTTGAATATTGCCTCACGCGTAAAGTTGTCGAGGGCAAATCTCTAAAAATGAAGTACTACCGAAAACAAGCGATTATTACGTAATTGTTTGCTGCTTCATGTTGTGACGTCACAACAAACCCGACGTATCAGTCTAGGCCACACCGATGATCGATCAGCCGCTCGCAAATTATGTCGTAACCACAACCCGAAAAGCGGCACCGAAGATCGCGACATGGCTGGGTTACGGTGACGCAGGAAGCTACTCAGAATCATCCATTTCAAGTAAAGGGAGCAGGCAAATTATGCAGATAAACAACAGGCAAACTCGGTATAGCTCAAAGCGAGCAAATACGTTTAGTTTAGTTACTTGGATTTCTGCCGAGGAAGAAACGAACAGTTTAGAATTTGGCTATTGTTGAGGTAACAACGCTCGTCGATACAATATGATGATACTATCAGGAGCACTTTTGTGTTAATGTTACCACTTATGACGTTACGTTAGCCCTACCGAGCAGTGATTACACGTCGCAGCACGACACTGTACTCGCTGACGGAGCAGTGTTTTAAGTAATAATTACTGATTGCCACAAGTCGCGACTGTACAATAAAGTCATTCATAGCTACATCAGCCAAAAAGGTTATGTTTTGATGAGTTTGGCTCTTTGTCTGTCTGTCACCAAGATATTTCGAAAAGTTATGAATGGATCTTCACGAAATTTACAAGGATTGTTAGGTATGTTAGAAGGATGAAATGGTTAACTTTTGTTGAAGATTCGTTCAACCGATTGTTTGTTCGTTCATCTACCGCTTTTTTTCTAGGTAGCATAACTCAAAAAGTTATGAACGGGCCTTTATGAACTCTGCAGAAATCGTTGGGGTTCGTTACTAGGAGCAAAAGTCCAAATTTTTGTAGTAATCTGGTTATCTATTTGTTGATTGTCTTTATGTCTGTTTGTATGCATGTCAGAGTATAACTAAAAAAGTTATAGACGGATATTCATGAAATTTATAGGAATTGTTAGAAATACTACAAGGCACAAATGGCCAAATCGGTTCATTCGTTTGTGTGTTTTATTAATGCTTGTCAAAATGCTTCTCACAACATAACTCAAAAAGATACGGATGGATCTTCAAGGAAACTACAGAAGCTGTTGTTGCTTTCAAAAGGCACAAATGGGCAAATTTTGATGATGACAATGAGGAAATCCTAATTTCAGGACCAATTTGCATTTTTCATTAACACAGCCTAGCTTGGAGGAGGTATGCTCTCTCAGAGTGCTCTAGTTGCTCATTGGAACAGGTCGCGACATCACAACAAAGCTGTACTCGCTGACGGAGCAGCAGGAGCAGCAGCGCAGCCACAACACGCCAATGCTGATGCCGGGCGACAGGGCAGGGCCCGTGACGCGCAGCATCAGCGCCGATGCTCTCCACACCAAGCGCGGCCACGTGCGCTCTGCTCCATGGCACGCCAACTACGCCCTGCAGCAGACCCTCTCCTCCTCGCCAGGTGACCGTCTGCTGCCGTGTTTAGGTCTCATCAATGTCGAGTTCAACTAAGCCCTCAGGGATATAGTCTGGCGGGCACTTTCCCTGCCAGAACACATCTGGGCCTCACTCACCCGCGGGCTGTCCCGAGCGCCTGTTCGGTAGATGTTGCAGCAGGCCACAGTCTGATGACGAGGTAGTTTATAGAGTTAGGTAATTTCTTTGTACTTCCCTTCACTGCACCTTATTTCCAGCAGGTAGTAACGCGCTGGTCTCTTTAAAACCAGTAGGTCTCATCTGAGTCATCATTTAACTTGAGACGTGGCTCATTACTATCTTGATGACCAGGCTCATTACTATGCTGCTGACCAGGCTCATTACTATGCTGCTGACCAGGCTTATTACTATGCTGCTGACCAGGCTCATTACTGTCCTGATGTACTGCCCCAGGCCCCTCGGTGAAGCAGAGCAGCAGCGAAGGCGGGGTTGCCGACAGTGCCGACGAAGGTCCAGAAGTTGCTGCCCCGACCGCAGTCCGGGACGCTTTGGTCGCCTCCCTGCCTCATCCGTCTCCTCAGCGCTCCCCCCGCGCCCCACACATCGACCAAACCAATCCATCTGTGATAAATGGTGCCAATGAAGCGGTCCAAATTAGTAGAGAGGCAAAGCCACAGTTGCAGCAGATCATAGAAGGAGAAGTGGCCAGTTTCAGCAAAGAATCTGACAACGAAGAGAAGCAAGAGAGTCCGGAGGGCGCAGTGGCGCCACACAGAAGCAGCATCGTGAGGTTGGTGCCAAGTGCAAGTCTTCCTTCTTTTCTTAATTTGCAACAAGTGAAGACATTTTTGTCGCCGCATGACGATGATTCAGAGGCCTTGAGTGTACTGAACGATCCAGACCTCCTTGAAACTGCTGTATAAATCCTGAATTTCATTTTTTTTTTACATTCAAAGCTTAACGCAAGTCAATCCTATGGAAGCCTTCCGTGTGTAAGCTGTTCAGTAATTTTTTAAATGACGGTACAATAGCTGGAATTTCGATACTTTTCCTCTACACCTGCCGACTAACAATTATTGGAACTAAAGAGAAGGTCCCGTGGTCGTTCACGTACTGTCAAACGTTGCTAAAGTTCGTAAAACGGCCAAGCATAAACGGACAAGTTTTCTCTGCAAATGACTGTCATGGGAGAATGTTGGTGCCACTGCAACATTGTACGGATGCTTTGGATAATTTGACAACGGTTTCTTGCATTCTCTTTTTCTTTCATTTATGCTTCGAGCTTGACGGACTGCTGGTGTCATGAGCTTTCTTCGGTACCTTATAATGAGCAAGGACCAAGGTCCCAAACTGTACAGAATGTGCATTTTTACATAATAAGCTTTCTTCGCTGCATGTCTGATGAGGCGAGAGAGAGGCCGGGCTATGTTCTTGCACGCCATCATAGCGTCCCCACAACCGCAACTTGTTCTCAATAAATCTATACACCAGGCAAGGTACGTAACTTGCACTCTTTCATCATTAACCACTTAAGCGTCACTGTCAGGTAGCCATCCGTCCCGCAGTCACAGGGTCATGGTAGTTCATGTAAGACGATATCTGGAAACGCTTCTCGAGTGACCACCACATACAGGTAAAAAAGCCACGAATTAATTAAGATAGGTACATCGAGAGCCGCACTTGAAGGACATTTCGTGTGAGCCAAGAGTGTCGAATGTGACTGTGGGAGTGCAAAGCACGATAACATGTGTCGTCGATGACGCTTAACTGGTTAAATGCGCTAGCAAAGTACACGCATTCATGACTTGTTCCATACACAAGCACAACAAGTAAGGTCGGCTTCTTCAACATCACCAACAGGAGCACTAGGCATACATACGAACCGTTCTGTGCATTTTTCAAGCTCAAAAACACCAGCGCTGCAAGTCATGCGCCTTTTTTTCTCAGTTGCAATTATGAACAACGTGGAAGCGTCAGTAACGCGGATCCTCAGGTTTCGCACGTTTTATAGCACTATCAATTAAGGTACGTATGTGTTTTTGTTTTGAAGTAAAGAGCACCAGCGAGGTACGTATTCTGTGTTTTTAACTATATATCATAATACATGAACGCATGCTAGAGGTGTCGTATTTTCTATTATTATTCAAAGGATAATCAAGAAACTATTCACTGTAGCCTGTAGGGCATTTTCTGTCTAGGAGCACGGCCACGTCTTATCAAATTACCGCACGCTGCACTACTCTCTACAACTCACTGCACTACACTATGCACACATAAAAAGAGAAGCCTGTATGAGAATACCAAAGCACATGTACATGTTATGTCTTTAAATTTTCGCGTTACTGAACTGGTAGCTGTTCGCATTAGAATACTAGAGCACTCTAAGAGCTTATACCTCCTCCAAGCTAGGCATGGTAACAAAAAATTAAAACTGGTTCTGAAAACATGATTTTCCTTGTGTCAACACCAAAATCTAATCATTTGTACCTTCTAACAGTATTGCAAGCTTCTGTAATTTTCTTAAATATCCATTCATAACTTGTCGTGTTATGATGCTGACAAACATTCTGACAAACATTAGTTAAACACACAAATAGACAAACCGATCATCACCATAATTCAATCAGTTATGCCCTTCAACATTACTGACAATTCCTGTAAATGTCATAAGATCCATTGATAACTTTTTGACTTATTGTGCTACAAAGCATAAAATTTAACACAGCGACAAACGAACAAACATATAATTCCAAAAATTTGGTCACTTACTGTGCGTACAATACCTAACGATTCATGCAAGTTTCATAAAAATCTAGTTTTAACTTTTTGAGTTAGGGCAATATGAAAAATGAGGCAGACAAATAAACAAACAAACGGATGAACGGAACTTCACCAAAAGTTAATCATTTGTTCCGCCTCACATAACTGACAATCTTTGTAAATGTAGTTGAAATATATCTATAACTTTTTGAGTTATCTTGGTGACAAACAGAATAACAGACAGACAAATTCGACGAAAACATAACCACTTTGACGGATATAAATATTATATATGTAGGTTAGCGTGTGGCTTCTTTAGCATCCGTTTTAATTCGGCTATATATAACTTCACTATAACTGGACCTCATGTCCTTTATGCAACTTTTTTGCAGAATTATGCAGCGACATTGAATTCATTAGTCGAAACATTATTACTTATATGATACACTTACCTTCAATTCTTCTTATTCGACTCTTAAGAGATTCACATTAGGCGTCAATTGTGGCATGCAGTTCGAACGAGACATATTAATCTCATCACCTTTAACTGCTCCGGAACCTCAGTCCAAAGCAAGTCTGCGATCTCAGACTGAGGGCGTGGAGAGACTAAACCGCTGCTTCGGACCAAACTGTTCTGCATTGGCGCGAAAAAATTTGGATAAAAGCACCACCTGTGTGCCGCCATAGTACGAAGATGCAGGTCATGTTCCAGAAGTTTGACCTATATTGCTGATTGATAATTTCTGAATACCTGTAGGTCATTTCATAATATTAAAGAGCTGAAAGCTTTCCTTATGATGAAGAGAGATGCAAATCTAACGAAAATGAATTACGCTGCTGGATGTCACAGAATGGCAGGGAGGACACTATTGCTCAGCAGAACTTATACCGGCCGCGTTATTTTCTCTGATAAACTTGGTAGTTGCAGTAGCCTATATGCAAAATAATCTTATTCAGATTGATATTTCAAGTATGAGCAGCGGAAAATATATTCGAAAATGCATTACTGTCATCATGGACGATAGATTCATTTAGCGATAAACAATTTCCAACGTCCTTTTGTATATTTACTGTGTATGTATAACAATAGTATATTTCTTCAAAATTACGGAACTTGAAATTATTATAAGCCCACAAGCATGTATATATAATACCTGCGTACAAAATGCTAGTCCTATTAGAAAACAAGGTTTTAACTAGTTCATGACAGTAAGGCGTAGTAATTTTGTTTTTAGGTATTTTTCCACCTAAAAAGAAGTATATTTTAACTGGAACGGCTCCTGAATTATTTCATTTATTGGTTATTATTTACAGCCCCTCTAGCGAAACGAAAGCGCTGATGTGTCAGTGCCTCAGCGCCTGGGGAGGGGGGCGGGTGTTTGTTAGGGTGACAGCAGACTGCTCATTGCATGCCTGTGTTGTGGTGTGGTATCTACTATCCTGTGGTCTATGGGTTTCCTCGAAGACTCCAATTAGAATCCACTATTATTAGTAACGGCCAGACATACTAGAACCGAAGTAAGCTATGTAGCAGATACAAGGACGGCAAAAATGATGGCAACGAATGTGATCAATCTCGGTGTTTATACATACTGTATAGTGCGAATAAGGCCATAACGGCTGAACTGCGCGTGACAACTTATCTTCTCTTTAAGGGGGTCGTTTACAAATTTTGGAATTTCCTTTATTAGTGGTCCGATCTTACTGAAATTTTCACATAATATGTAAAATTAAAAAAAAAAACACTTTTTATTCGTGTAACTTTTTCCATTTAGGCCTTAAATTTTTTATACATATAT
>LQNS02278160.1:12637960-12664734 GCA_001587735.2 Parhyale hawaiensis
CCTATGATAACCTCTCTAAATTTCGCAAGATTTTAAGAACTAAATTTACCAACTTTGATCCTCCCACCTGATGAGCTGGAGAACAGCGAAACGCGCGTCGTGGGTACCAAAATTTTTTCTACTACTTCTATAATCGTCATCTACATTTTGCCATCTCAAGAAAATATATATACATATATTTTAAAAGAATAGAACTGCCTCAATTTTTATGCTAAAATAAAAACAAAGACAGTTTTGGAATCCTTGAAAGATTCCCTACAACAACTACGTTTCATAATTTTTTTCTTTCTTTTTCGTTTTCTATTCTATGGGTGACTGAAAGAGTTCAGTCACCCATCTAAAATCTCACGTCAATAGAAAACGAAAAAGAAAGAAAAAATTATGAAACGTAATTGTTATAGGAAATCTTTCAAGGATTCCAAAACTGTCCATGTTTTTATTCTAGCACAAAAACTGAGGCAGTTCTATTCTTTTTTAATCTGAAAATGTAGATTTTTAATAGAGGCAATTTTATGTTTTTTTTTGTTATAAAATGCAGTATTTCCGAAGAAAATGCCCTTGGCATGTTTCATTTATAGCGCCGCTAACCCCCTAGAAATTTGGTATTCAATAGCCTTTGGTATACTTATGATTTTGCAGCAAAAAAAAAAGACAAATTTGGACCCCCTGTGGACCCATTTCCCCCCCATTTTTGGGGGGGGGGGGTTCTAGTGCCGCTAGCCCCCTAAAAATTTAGGACGTAATGCCCCATACCTGAAGACACTTTTTGAGCAAAAACCAGAAAATAGATAATTTTGACCATTTTCGCCTAAACGACCCCCTTAATGTCAGGTGAGGTGCGGGAAGTCAGTCCCTCCTCGACAGTGCGATTCCCCCCCCCCCCGTTGTATGAACTACACCGCTCGTTGTGTTGCAGGTTCAGCACGCTGGCAGAGAAACTGGAGTGACCAGAAGTTCGTCCCTGCTAGCATAGCCTCAGTGAAGCCGCTGGCGCAGCTCTCAGGGTATTTAATAACTATAATTTGCTTATATATTTCTGCTGCATCCGCGAGGCTCTTCTAGTGTGTAAAATGACTGAGTAACAGTTGCGTGCATATGTGCTGGTATTATATTAGCGTTTTACGAGTGGACTTTGTTAATGTATTATTATCGACACAGATGACGTTATGCATAATCAGCTTCCTTTTATGATACGCTAAAGTACTTATAATCTCTAAATCTCGATTTTTTTTGATCTTCAGACTACTGAAAATTTTGTAAAAAAAACTCGCAAACGTTCGACGAGTTACAATTCCTGCAAATGTTCAGAATCAAATTTTTATTTCAGCGAATTCGGTTAACCATGACAGCAAAATAAAAGTTCAGTATAATTTAATGTTTTATCAATTTAAATGGACGGGAGTAATGTTGATAATTGACTGACATTTCCCACCTTAAAATCATCATAATCATTTGTCTATTAGTGTTTACTGCCCTGGCATACAAAAAGATACTTTTTTCTTGCCATTGGGTGCAGCTTTTATCTGTCCTTGAAGCTCGGCGAGCACATAAGTTTTTTTGCTCTTTGTTTACGATACGTGTGATTGCCACAGTTGCACGAATAACAGTACGTAACATGTCACGGAATGGTCCCAATGGGTGTTCCGTAGGAGCAACACACATGAAATACATGAAAGCGTACCTATGCGAATGAATAAAAATGGGACCTGATAGTGAAAAATGATTTCAGTTTAGAATTGATAGAAAAATAATTGAAACAACCCCAGAATAAAACAACTAGTGGTTAACCTAAGTTATTTTTGACAGAAAAGTCGAACTGACTAGGGCAGTACGCGCATGAGAGACCGGAGCTCACGCTGTTGAGCTAGCAGGAATGCAGAGCTCACAGAAGGCTGGCAATATCCTCTAACTCTAAACATTGCTTCAGGTTTTTATTTCCCTGCAGTACGCTCCTACTTTCCGCTAGGCCAGGCATAAGTGTAGTCTGCAGCCAACACTGTACCTGGCTACCCAATTAAGTCTTACCTATGCATAAGAGCACCAAAGGGTAAGTTAGACAAGACCTAGCAAAACTGGTGTAATTTACGCAGCACGCCGTCAGAAACGCTACATCAATCGCGATCGGGGCCCCTGCGGATGCTAATCCGTTAACAAGCATGCCCGAAAGATGAAAAAAAGTTAAGCACAAACGTGAAATGAAAAAAAGTTTACCCATTACTGCTTTTTCATAGAAGTACGTTTTCAGCAGCTTCATTTTCCTAAAATTAGATAGGCATCGAAGAATTTTTGCCGACTCTGTATTTGACATTTTGAGAGGGTAGTCGTAGTCCAGGGTAGTCCAGCCTATGCGGCCAACATTGTGTTTTGCCAAGTTGTTTGTGATGAAACATTCGTTTCATGATTTACCGTGCATTACAATAATGTGTAAAACTGGAATGAAATCGCTTACTTTGGGGCTAAAATTCGCTTCTACCAAGACTCGCAAGGTTTAATGGGCATTTCGATTGGGCGTCGAAATTAAGCCTTCGAAACTAAACTTGCGCGAAACTTCAGACAGAAACTTGGGACTTGTTAGTTTGAAATGCGCTGCAAGTGTCAGAAGTAAGGAGATTACAGTGAGCCCGCTGCTCAAAACTCCGTTTTACGGAGCAAGATTGCGTTTCTGGAGGTCGCAGGGGTAATCGATTGAGGGTGAGTGCCTGAAACTCAATTTAACAAGCCGTAGCCAGTACACTTTCTGGAAGTTTCGAAAAGTTCAGCTTCGAAGACTTAATTTTGGCGCCGAATCGAGCATGCCCTTGGCATACTTGCTGAAGACAACCCTTATATTTTGAGAAACCTGACCATTCGTGTATTCGTCAGGTAGACATTCCGATCGTTTGTTTTTTAGATACGGAAAAAATCAATCGTCTGAACTGAATTTAACTACATATATACAATACGCAACGCATGCGACCTGCCACTTTAAAGCTGGATGTCAAAGGGCACTACCTCACAATTTCACGGGGTAAAACAATGGAAACGAGTAACTGTTCAATGAGAAATTGGGAAGCCTAAGTTTTTTTTGTCTTAGCTTCTAGAGAACCACAATCAAAAGCTGTTATCACGCAGAGAACATTTAGAATATAGGGAATTGACAGCCAGCACAACTTCTGCTCCACTAATGATATAACGTATGGCTAAAGTTCGTCCCGACACGGGCAGACCATTAGGGAATAAATTGGCACTCGGACACGACACAACCTCTTCCCGTCGCTGCTCGCTTACGACTAACTTCTCTGTCTTCTCAACCGCGACGAATAGTTGCAAACACAGACTCCCATACGAAATATAACGCTGTTCCCAGTACAGCCGCGCTTCGGCGATTCTACCTGCGGGTTAGAAAAACCAACTGTCAACAAAGCTAAGAAGAGAAGCAAGCAAACTATGTCATAAAATGCACAACGCCATTCAGTTGTACGCAGCCATTCATTTTAATATATCGAGGAATAAGATGCAAATCTGACTTAGGAAAAAGAAATTTGATTTTGCCTTATTGCTCCGCTTCGAATTTTGCAGTAAATATGAGAGTCGCGTAAGTATGTTACTTTGCCACGTATTCAAGTGTCACTGAAGGTTAGAGTGAGGGCATGCATGCTGGCTTAAATGCAGCTCTGTGATCATGTTTATGTTTAACTTTAGCAGACACTTAACCCTGTAAGCAGAATTTGAATACAGAACAGAGAATAGAGGCGCCATACGTCGGCACAGCAAAACAGGGTCGATCGAATAATATCTACCGGCCTTATCCAGAGGTAGGTATACTTCGATACGTTGCGAAAAATTTTAGGGGTCAAACCAATATCGATTAACTTTGAAATTTCCAGATGTTTAGTGATGTTCCGCAATACTGAGTTTTCATTCGTCTCAAGCGTAATCAGGTTGCTTCTATACACCTGCATTACGTTCTATAGCGGCAACACCAACGGTTCCCGAAGCGCCGCACAAGTCAGACCTACTGAGTTTAGCTTAGCTTGCCTCCACCATGCCAATGGATGACACACCAAAATGAGTGCCTAGCACGAGGCCAGATATAAAATAGAATTATATGGTCACCAAAATCATACAGCAAAAATAGGAATATTGGCAAAAAGAGGGACGTTGCACCCTGATCTTAGAGACGAGTACATAATGAGAACGCCCGTACGTTAAAAGCAGACTTACCCTCGTAAAATACTTTCACGTGGTGATATTCTCTATTACGAGAAACGCTGCAACAACGAAGCCATGTCATCAGGCAGTCAGTAACTTAAGCCATCGAGGCCGATGAGGCATCTTACGATTGACTGCACCCTGTAGTGACGGCTGCCGCACATTCGCCGAGACTCAAATTAAGACTGGGAAAAGTTACCTTAGTTGAGAGAAGAATACAGACTAGCTGTCTCAGTTGCGACAGAAAATAGAACCCACCGGATTCTGAAACTTAGGTGGCAGCACCGGCTAGCTATATTAAGTGAGACTGGGAAGAGAAGCAGATGCTGTACCAGGAATGGTAATTAGACTCAATTACCATATCTAAGGTAGGACGTCGGAATAAGGATACAAAACTCTGAAGAGACCCTAACGCACAGAAGGTGGAGGGGTAGGATTGCAGCAGTCAACTGTATCAAGGAAATCCGGATTATTGCTGGAACTATTTACTAAGTAATTTTTAGAGAATTAAGCGTCACTTTTTGAATGGAAGGCCAATTTGCATAGGACCTCATACGCCAGCGGGAGTTGGGATTCACATATAAAACGAAGTAAAGAGTACCTATAGAACACTACTTGTGTTCTGCCATTCTATTGCTGTTGCCTATTTTCATTAAACCTTTTTAAAAATAATCTATAAATAATGGGTCAAAATTTCACCACTACAGTTGCTGTATAACTAGTATATATCTAATAATACCCCTATAAATATATATAAAATAGAAGCTGCATGCTGCTTGCCTGACTTTATATACAATAAAATATACTACGTAGTGGTTGGCAGGAAGCCCACGTAGTCTGTATACTGTACAATATTGTACGTAAGAAAAGATAGAAAGTGTAGCGGAGTCGAGAGCCTTTGATTTGAAGTGTCTTATGTTGTTAATTGTTAAGGCGTTTGCAATTTTGTACCTTCGCTGTCGTGTTCATGCGGTGAGTGGCCAGTTGCACGCGATGGTGTGCCGGCACTGAGACGGATCGGAACTGGCTGCACGTTATGCCGGGGACACATGTGTATTTTGACGCCCAACTGGCTGCTCGGATGTGCAGCTTGCGTGCCGTTTCGATACGTAGTTAAAATCTGTAGCATAGATACTGTGGAATAAATGACGTCCGAGTTTCGCATCCTTGCATCAAGTTGTGTAAATTCCTAGTGTGTCCCCAGCATTAGTGACAGTCACCTAAAGTGAAACTTCGTGTAGACACCTCCTAATAATCACAGCTGTCAGACACCTGTGTTCATATGTCGATAGTGAGCATTTCTGAAGGCAAAACACAAGCCGCAGAAGATCCTACACTGAAACTGAGACTTGACAAGCAAAAACACCAGTGAAGCGCCAGTCGCGCGCAGCTGGCCACAAACAACACTTACTCTTGTAGTAGTTCAGCAATTGGTAGCCTGGTCCTAAGTTAAGTCCTGGTGGTCCCTGACTACGATAAGCTGGGACCACTCAAATGTTGAATTTAGGGTAGCAGGTGACCGGCTTGAGCTTCAGTAGCACATCTATAGCTGGTGAAGAAAACTTGTATGTAGTTTAAGGATATTGATGCAAATTGATATTGAAGGAGCCGTATACTCCAACAACACCCAAACTTAGGTCCATCTGAGAAAGAAAAGCCGTGAAAGTGCTTCTGAAGCTCAAGTCGCTCACAGTTTAAGTGTAGCTAACTGTAGCAAAATGTATGAACCTGTAATGTCCGCCACACCCAGCTAAAAATTATCGCATGTTTCAGTAAACTGCAGGCGCGAGTAGCAGTCTCCTGTTGCATAAAGCTACCCCGAGTTCTTGGAACTTAATGCAGGCAGGAGCGAAGCAGGGTCCGCCCAGAGTACCTGTTCAGAAGGAAATGCTACGCCCGTCAGAGCGACGTTGCCCACTTATGCCAACTCAAAAGTGTTGTTCTTCAATGCTAAATTTTCAGTGGCGGAAAAGCTCAAGCAATCGGTTTAATTCCATCTAAAACAATGGTGGCTGAAAGTGCGATAATTTTGGCAAGATTGGTTTACCCTCTAAGTTATTTCGCTTTACCCCAAATACTCCAGAATTACCCTCGCCATCTGAACGTCTTTTCCTGTGTAATCAGGGGCGGTGGTGATCTAATCGTCAGTTATTTGCTTGCCTTTATATAAATATGGCTACTTATAGGTTTCAAAGGAGATATGCGTGTCAAAACCTATATAGATATATTTTTGATCTGATACAATGAAAACTTGAAATCCACACAGGACATAAAGTGAGGTCTCTAGAACCAGAAGAAACAAAGCACTTGAAAAAAATATGAGAACAAATGCGGTGAAAGTGTCCGCCATTCAGCATGCGCTCACTTTGGGACTAAGGCGGAGTTCGCACGTCAGTCACAGCAACGCTTTCACTCATCCACTAGTCTGAATGTTTTGTAGAGTCTTGGTCAGCACAACTTTTTGTAGGAAGCAAAAAATTATCAAAATGTTAACTGATAAATCTGTTTGCTCCGCAAACTTGACATGAAATAAGGCTACAAAAAGCAGTGCACTTTCCTGCCATGTTTAGGACACAATACATTCGAACAAGTGGATGAGCGAACGCGTTGAGATGGATGACGTGTGAACGCGTCTTAGGGAAGACGTGAGGCCCTTTTATCCGCGCATTGCACTAAGTTTCGCTTTAAAAATGTTAAATTTTCTTTATTAGTTCAAAAGTTAATCGCATGTTGAAAGTCGGTAAACATTACCAACATTTCTCTCCCGTTTTTTTCTGGCTAGCTGCGCACTGTGGTTCTACAGGCCTGAGTTGGAGTATCAAGTACATGGCAGCTCATTGGCTGGAATTACCACATGCCATTTCGCTTTGTATCTATCTGCATTAAGAGAAAGACTTATATATAACTTAACAGTTCAAATTAGAATTGCAAAATCTTTGTCTTATGTAGCTACGCATGTGAAGAGGCAACATGCCAATGACTCCCACTATAGCGACATACCAGAAAGAGGTCAAGAAAACTGTTTTCGTACAAACATCATTTTGCACTCTGAACAGCAACAACATGTTCTTTAAGCAGTGTTAAATGGAACTTGCGAGAAGCGTACACGACAAATGGCATGTATAATTTTGGGTAAAAATTTTTAAACATCCATAAACATCACTAGATAGATACATGATACAATAGACAAGCAGGTATAATACAAGATACTGTAATTCCACAATAGTAAATGCAGCACAGGGCAACAAGAGCAACAAAATCCGACACAAACAGGCAGGTATCGGACAAGACACCAGTGGCATCGTAGAAGAGAATATAAGAACAGAGACAGAGAAGTTTCGAGACACAACGGTAGGCCCAGCAGACATTATGATATGCAAAGAAGTCAAAGAGCAACAAGAAGACAAGCCCTACTAAAACAGTAACAATGTATTAATTAAAAAAAAAATTAAACATCAGTTGTCGATATGCAGGTAGTTGCACAGAATGCGCAGTATATGTGATCAATATGCGGGGTGTTTCTTTATAAGCCGAAGTTACATAAATGTTGTGTGCAAATATTTGTAAAAAATAATAATATACATTCCGTGCTATACTCTTACATAAGCAATTACTTGAATAAATTACGTGTCTCTGTTAAATGTGCTGCAGATAAAGTATTTAGCATTACCCGTTGATGAAATCAACTATATCTATAAACGCATCACTATTGATTGTGAATACCAATGTAAAAACTATCGCATAAATAAACTCCTTCCCATTCTTTAGTTTTAATACAACCTCTATATTGTCATGACTAGGCTTGTGGCAATATGCACTGCATAATATGCAACGTATGCACATAAAAAGTAAGTGCATATGCAGCTGAAATATGCTTTTAAGAAAATGCATATGCATTGAAAAAATGCATATGCATTTAATAAAATGCATATGCATTAAAAAAATGCATATGCATTTCATAATATGCATATGCATTGCACGTAATCAATAAAATTCGTGCAATTAAAATGCAAAACACAAAATGTATTTAAGTTTATTCTGTACCTAGTCTTAGTTTGCATAAATATTGGTACGCATATTCATTGACTTTCATGGTTTCCTTAATGTAAGCTTAAATGAATAATCTTTATTGAATTTGGAACACACATTCAGTGATGACTGATTATTGACTCTCAACGTGCATATTATGTATCAATAATAATTCTTAAATATGTATATAGCAAGTCCTGAATTTGAAGAATGTTATAAATTTTCAACCATTAATAATATCACCTAGTTTAAAATAACAAATCAAATAACATGTGAATTACTTTTCATATTAGTTGTGCATTTTACGTACTAAATTTCCTCTTATTACCTGCTAAAATATTCCTATACCGAGAAAACCATCTCTCCACATCACACGATGCTGAAGATGCGTACAGAAGATTCGCCATGTCTGATGGACTAAGTTGTGTCATGATTTCATTTCCATTTCCTTGTAGAAGATCGCCTGTTAGTATTGAATTCATGTCTCTGATAATTTTGTATCCGTCATTTTTGGATAATGCCGAGATGAGCTTGTTATAACACGTTTTAATTCATGATGTTTTTTTTATATAGTTGCGTAAAGTTTTATCATTTTGAACATAGTATGAATATATTTTATTTACATCTAAAGAAGAACACATTTAAAGAACTATTTTCTAGTCTCATATTAATTTATGCATATGCATTTTTTAATCGCATACGCGTTTTCATTATGCATATATGTTAAATGCATATGCATTTTGTTGATTGCATATGCGCTTTACTTTGGTAAATGCATATGCATTTTGTTAAATGTATATGCGTTTTCAATAAGCATATGCATTTTTTGAACACATATGCAGGATATGCGTCACAACCCTAGTCATGACGACCGACCTGCACACGTACCGCGTCCACTGATCTGCCAAACATGTGCTATAGTGAGGGCCTGGGGGGGGGGGGGGGTTGGTTATCGATATTTAACAGAGTGTGGGCAGAACTAATCATNGGGGGGGGGGGGGGGGGGGGGGGGGGGGGGGTTGGTTATCGATATTTAACAGAGTGTGGGCAGAACTAATCATTCTCTGCCCCACTAGTGCGCGTCGTGATACGATGATCGCATCGTATCAGGCTTCGTAGTGTATATTTTATTAGCAGAACCAGTCCTACGCTTTAATTATTATTATCAAATGATTAGCTTAACCACAGTTACCGCCAAGAGGCGATCCGCACGGTGATGCTAGTCGGCCAGGAGGCTCGAGTAGGAAATTCCTATCTCGACATCTTCTCTAATCTGCCACATAGTATAAGTTGGCTCAGTGCGCTACTACTGGCATGAAAAAGGCCTAAAGAATAGGAAAAAACACTTGAGTGGATGGCTCCTTTCGTGGCCTTCCACACGAGAGAGAGTAGAGGTGACCCGCGTTCTAGATCGGCTATCTTGTTCGACAGCCCACCTCACGGAACAGAATAGGAAAAATAGAGAGCCTTCCTAACTTCACAAAACTGACCTTATCAGCAGGAATTGCGGCCAGCTGCAACATCCCCTGCGGAGAAAGCACTCGGGACAGCCCTTGGGTTCGTGAGGCCCATATATATTGTAACAGGGAAAGGGTCCGTCAGAATATGCCCCAGACGGGCTCCTACGCTCTAACTAGACACATCTTAGCGGTACGATGATATTGGAATTAAATATCATTGTGGGTTAAAAAAAAAGATTTCCGGCTAGGCGTTCTGCTCTGTTCTATTGCGGGTACTAAACGTGAGGGCAAACAAACGTCAAGATGCACGAACAACCAACAAATGCTCAACTAAACCGTGGATAATATTGTCTCTGGGAATGTTTCCAAATGAATTAGTTTATTTTTTTTTGCTACATGCGAGCTGGTATTATTAGGAGAGGAGGTTAATAATTACATTGAAGGATAGAAGAGCTTTTCTAGCACTTCAGCAGTGACGCACATGTTGCAGCACATTCCACACCAGTCTTCAGTCTTTCGTACCCCATAAAGCTCGCTTTACTGACCCAATATAACCGAAAAATTAGATCGCCACTGAAAATCTCACGTATGTCAAAGTCACTTGTCAAAGAGAAATTTCCTCTCAACGAGTCGCTAAATACGTTGATATGAACTTCAGGCAGAAAATTTTGCAGCTTCCTCACTACATCGCATTTGAATAGAAGTAAAACCAACTGGGCTATCAGTTGAGCCACAATGACTGGACCCCAAGCTAAGCACGAGTACTGAGACTGCAACGTCGTCCATAGAAAGCAAGGCTGCGTAGTAATAGCGACGAACTTCGTTTAAAAAGTCTGGGCACGTCGTAACTTGGTGGTGCACAATGACACCAAAACGGTCATCACAGAAGGGGCAGGGTCGTTGCGCTATTCAGTGGCTATAGGTCGAGCAAGTGCAACTATAAATGCGTGTCATAATCTGACCTAAAGATAGCGAAGAATTTATATAAAAGTATTGATGGGGTTGCTGTTAATTCTCAGCGTGTTCCCATTGGCGGCTTGCCGCTGCACCTACTGCACATTTCAGGCCAGGCTGTGGTCTTATGGGAGAGCGAATGGCCACAGCACGACACCCAGTCACCTGCTGTGTTCAATATGGATGTTGTTCCATCCCCATAGGAAATTTATAGCCGTTTAATTGTTCAGTAGGGGTATATAGTGAATGGTAACCGATAATATCGGATAAATGCCTATAAATTTCTGATTGGCATCCGCCCCTCATTACCAAGAACCATGACATGGCCCGACCCCAAGCACAAGTGGCTCTGAACTTCTGCGCGCGTAAATCATTCAACACGTTAACTGCGACGTAACCCACACATGGCACACGCTCATGAGAGAAATGATTTTTATACTATCATATTCATGTTACAGCATGAATAGATCATCTATTCACTTAATAAAATATGTACTGAGAAATTTGTTGATAGAAACACGTTTATATGTCATAACCTTTATTTTTCGATGTTCAAGTAACAAAAAGTAAGTACGATATTGGTGGTCCAAGAGGATTATGACACACAGATAAATGATTACCCATCACATGTACTGGAATCGCACGAGATGTGCTAAAGGCACGCAACGATCCTAATGGTGATGGGATACCTGAGCTCATATGATACGATTGCCTCAAATGCAGCCTGTCCATTATACGCAGAGCCTCCTGTAGCGTGAGCAGCTCAGCAGACACACACAACTGACGTCTCGCGGAGCGATTGTCATTATAGTGTGGTATCACACCTAAGGAATATAATTAAACGCGATTTCACAACTTTTATTAATACTACAGAACGTCAAGTAGCGTAATCTGACATAGATTGTACTTTTATTACACTGTATATTCATCAGTTGCGTAAAGAAAAAGTGTGAAAATGCGAACTTCTCCAGTCGTTCACACGCCGCCATTCCAGACGGTACACTGAGTAGTCTGAACTATGTGCGTTTGAAACGAGTTGCGCTTTTGGCGGATACTTCTGTGTGACGTCACTATTCTTCAACTGCCTACTATACCCACGGTAGCAGCGCGCTAGCGTTCACACTCCTTGTATTGCAGGTTCGAGGCCAACTCAGGCCCGATAGCTCGTTTCTGATCTAGGTGTGCTGACTCGGCAGTTGTGGGGGTGCAGAGCGCCGTAGGGCACCTCCCTCCTCAGAGATTAGGGGATGGGGCGGGTCATTTGGACCTTCCGTCGAAATGGCGCCATAGCTCTTGATGACCCGTGGTCGGCTGCAGCCGCATTTACTCCTCTGGGGCCAGTGGACCTATATCCGCAGCACAAACCAGTGTGTGTGTGTGTTTCCCAGGTGAGGGTGCGGTCAAGTTGACTTTACCCTAACTTTTTGCACGCAATACTTGTCCGCCATAACTTCCTTAAGTGAACTGAACTGTGACACTCTCGTTCGTTAGATTGTTTATTCAACATAACACGTGAACATTGCAACTAGAAATAAAATTAAATTCACTAAAATGCGACAAGATCCGCAGCACAAATGGTTGTGACAACCCAAGAGATATCAGCACATAATGCATACATGTAATTTAATCTACTGATAACCTTCAGTTTCACACTAACCAACTTGTCTCCGATTTTGCCCTAAAAGAATTACTACTCTAAGCAACTTTCTTACGCAACCAAGAGCACATTGGGAACATAGTAGCAGACTTGTTCCGGTAATTTATTTCCTATTAAAATCACAGAAAAAGTCGCTCGCATGCCAGGGCTCAACTGATTTCCAAAAAATACTAGGCATCGAAGGGGAAAACTTTCTAGCTATTTCAATGCGTGATCGCTTCGATAAAATATGCCTTGTAACGTAACCATGAACTAAAATTACTTCAGCATTAATGCGTCTAATTTTTAAGATAAAGAGCAAGGCGAAAATCGCTAATCGTAAAGTCATTTTATTAAGATACCTGAACTCATCATTTGATAAAATTGAACGTTTCGGACAAATATTCCATCTTCAGCAAATTCTGTAAAACAATAAACGAAAAATTTACACTACAGCGAATCAAATATCAAATCTATAACAACTAATCCTAAAAAAAACGATGAAATTCTATGAGCCTTTGAAATTATAGTGCGAACATAGAAAACGAATACAGAAAACGGAAAACGAATAAAATAGAAAAAAAGTGCGGGGTGAAAAGGAAAACATGATGTGGGGAACTAATAGTTGGCAATGAGAAGGGGGAATGCACTTTGGGCATCATTTAGAGCAGGTTTGAATTTGAAAATATACAGACTCTCGAGGATGCGTAGATCTGATCTATAAGAGGTATTTGCCAATATTTTAAAATCATTGATTGTAACAGAGACGTTACAATTTTCTGCATGTGCCCTAACTGAAGATAGCGAAGGGGAACAGAGTGGAAGACCGGTCCTACAACTGCGTCCAGCGTGCTCAGAAACTCTGGTCATGAGGGTACGACAGGTAGAACCTACATATATACCGCAATTCACAACGTGAACAACTAAATTGATACACCAGAGAAGAGCACATAGCAGCAGGGAGTCTATCCTTGAAACGAAAAAAGAGCCAATTGTAAAATTGTTCACCAGAATTGTATGAACTTTGAGTCGTGGGAAAAATTTACGGATAAGGGATTGAATGTCTTCATTTAACTTAATGGACTGGTGACCAAAGTACGGTAGTTTGACATAAAACTTTTGTAAATTGCAAGACTGAACTGCTGGAGAGGGATCATAAATCCTTGATAAAAATTTATTGATTTGTTTATCAACTACGAAAGATGGAAAGCCATTCTTAGTAAAGAACCGTCGCAAATCATTGAATTCTTGGTGCAAGTACTGAAAATTAGTGCATGTTTGATACGCTCTATTGATAAGGGTCCGAATACCGCTGAGTTTGAAATTGCTGGCACAGAAACTAAGATAACTAGTGCCTAACCCTGAAACGAAGGTTTTCGATAAACAGAGCGCTGAAACTTGTAGCCAACTCTTTGAACACAAGCATCTAAAAAAGGTAAACGGTTATCTACTTCATCTTCTTTAGAAAACCTAATGTTACTGTGGCGTGAATTTAAGTAGTGTAGAAAGAGGTCAGCGTGAGATTTAACCATTTAACCATGAATGATAGGACATAAAAAATCGCAAAACTGAGAATCGTCACGCGGTGAATATGATGCCTCAGAATCTCAACACTTCTGAGATTCAACAGTTTTGCCATAGGAATGTGTCCATAAGCAACAAAATCAGCGACTTATTGCGCAGATGCAGAATGACAGCTACAGTCTAAGCGCAACATATATACGCGAGTCCCTTAAACATGAAAGAGGTTAAGGTAATACAAAGCTACGAAATCATTTCCAAGCAGTACGAAGCCACGGCAATACACCCAAGTGCATCAAGTTTTAATACTGATAGTACTAACAGGCTGCCCCAGTGGCCAAGGCCTGGACACCCTAACACTTCGTAAATAAAGGGCAATTGTAAGAGTGTAACTGTCGGCTCATATGCATCGACATGACTGCTAAAGTATTATACCGTATATATATATTTAATAACACAATCAAGTCTCATTTACGCATTTAATATACATCGTTTGAAGGTCCAGGCAACTTTTGATTACAATTGTTTGAGCCACAACATCAGGACAACTGCACCGTGTACGCTCCTCTAACCTTACGAAGCACTTGAGATTGCAGGCCCAGGCCTTTATCACGCGGTGTGTGCGCTTCCAGACAGCTTGGATACAATCCCACGGATTTAACACTTTGTAGTTACGTGGTTTTCACAAAATGCTCCCATCCACTTGTAAAAAACTACCGAAGACATCGCAATATATAACATAAGAAAATTCTCTCGTGGCACAGAATAATACTATTCAGCATAAAAAAATTACGAGTAAATGCCTCTTACAATACGTATTAAATAAACATCGTTTGAAGGCTCTGGCAACTTTTGATCACAACGAATATTTCACTTTGTTATTTACCGAGGAAAACATTACGAACATTTCGCAACAGCGATGAATGTAGCTCCCTTAGTCATGCGAATGTGTACAAATCCACCGGCCCAGATAATCTTTCTCCCCGTGTTTTACGGGAAATGGCTCTAGTCATCTCAGAACCACTGCTCAAAATATTCAATCGGTCTTTAAGAACGGAAGAAGTTCCGCAGGATTGGAAGCTAGTCAACGTATTCCCGATATATAATAAGAGGGAAAAAAAGCCCCAACAACTATCGACCAATCAGTCTTATATAGGTTGTTAGCAAAACGCTCATATGCCTCCACTGATCACAAGAGGCTGCACCAACTCATTTCCAACACTCAGCAAGGCTTCCGAAACACAAAGAAGCTGCTTAACTAACTTACTGGACTTCTTTTCAAAAGTTACGGAAATTAGAGATGAAGAAAAGGGTGTGGACCTCGTTAATCTAGACTTCCTAAAAGCCTTTTGACAAAGTCCCCCCTCAACGGTTAATGAAAAAATTGGAAGCCCATGGTATCCAAAAAGACAAGCTGGATCCGGAAAAGGGCTCACAGGTCGACAGCAGCGAATGAAGCTTGAAGGAGAGACGAGCGACTGGACGCCAGTATCATCAGGGATTCCACAAGGTACCGGGCTTGGTCCACTATTGTTCATAACTTACATCAATATTCTCGATCTTAATTATAAATATCCGCAGTAAAATCAGCAAATTTACGGATGATATAATACTGTGTCAGCCAGCCAGGAAAAGAGCTGAGCTCCAGTAAGAGCTTGACCCCCCTCATGGAATAAAGAACAACGTGGCAGATGTGCTTTAATGTTAACAAATGTTCAGTGCAGCACGTAGGGCCGGAGAACCCCTCAACCAATTTGAAAATCAACGGGATAGAATAGGCAGCCGTCACCCAACAAGATTTGGGAATAACTTTTAGAAGCAAATTTTAACATAGTCAATAATAAGCTGATAAAAGTGTGAGAATGGCAAGCAGAGTACTGGGATTCATTATCGGGAATTTCGAATACAAATCCAAGGAAATCATCAATCCCTTGTACAAAGCGCTAATGCGTCCACCTTTAAAATTTGCTGATAAATTCTGGTCGCCACATCCGTGCAAAGATATCGATAACATATAAAAAAGTCACCGTCTCTTTGTCTGAAGTTCAGTTTCCCATTTTCTTTTTTTCCTCAGTCATCTAAATTATACTAACATAATGGCAGTAAATCATAGAGGGCCGGGGCGTAAGTTCTGGCGGCTCTTTGGGAGTTGGCCTGTTAGTTCGTCTACTGCCGCCCCTCTAATCTAATACGTACCTTGGAACATAGACTAGACACAAAAACATAACATAAATAACCTGAGTCCACTGTTTTTAATGTGTCCGACGCATACAACCTTGTGCATAACAAACGGAGTCATCATTCTTTTTACGCACCTTGAGAGCAACAGTGATAGTGCAAATTACACCATCACCTCAGTGACAAAATATCACTAGACTAAGTGACAGCAATAGTCACAGAGATTCAGAGTTGTGCCTAGCGGCGCTGGAACTAGCGCGCGCTAGTTGTTTAGTAGCGCAAGCACTAGCGCCGCCGGTTTGAGAATCACTAGCGGCGTTACTAGCACCGCTAGGTTTTTAGCCAATGTCAAGCGCTAGTCGCTAGTTTTTGCATTAGTTATACAGGGTGTTCCAAACTTCTTGGTACAAACTTCGGCTACTAGTAGAGAATATAATATAAACACGGTTTCATAAAAAATTTGAAGAACGCTTATGTTTTGAGATATTGATCTAAGAAAATTTATGGGAATTCAAAATCATACTGCAGAGTGATGTGTATTGAATCAAAATAATTATCATCTCTATCACTTCCAGGGAGTCCAGGGTCTACTTCCAACAGATTATGCTCTTGTGAACGATTCGCGCAGTAGTTTATGAATCAGGAGTTAGAAGATCTCCATTTTGCAGAACATGTGTTGTGAAGTTCACGGATGAAGCTACCTTCACACGTGATGGACTATTTAAAGTTCATAATTGTCACGTATGGCAGCAGAACAACCCTCATGTCAACCATCTACATCGCCACCAGCATCGCTATAATATACTGTCAATGATTCGGCAGGTATCGTTCACAATCAAATCATTGGCCTATACATTTTGCCAGAACGTCTCACTGGGAATGTTTACAGTCTTTCTTGAAGAAGTCCTTCTGGATTTATTGGGCGATGGGCCAATGGGTATTTGTAGAAGACCTTGGTTTCAACACGATGGAGCTCCGGCACATTATGCTCTGAATGCGAGACGTTTACTCGACCTTTAATTTCCAAATGGATAGATCGGTCAAAATGGTGCTGAGTCCTGGCCACCAACATCACATGATCTGTCTCCGCTGGATTTTTCTTATAGGGGCATATGAAAAGTTTTATTTATGACACACCTGTCAAGTCGGAAGAAGACCTTGTCGCCCGAATTGCAGTTGCTGCTGGAGATATCGCTGAGATCCATGGAATTTTTGACGAAAGTGTCGTGCATGTATCAATGTTCATAGTAGACATTTTGAACAATTACTGTCATGAGATCCTTGCTAACAAAAACTATCTCTTGTCGTTGAGTATTGGAACTACCCTCGTGTGTATTAATCATTAGAGTGCATGTAGCCTGTGTAGGTCATTAATAAGCAGTGTTCAAATATTTACATGATTATCTCCCAAATTAAGAGTTTTTCGAGTTTTTTTTTTATTGATGAAAAGGTGTTAATAATATTTTCAACTGTAGCCAAAGTTTGTACCAAGAATTTTGCAATACCCTCTATACAAAATCAGTAAAACTCTTCTGTGATTTCTCCCATTTGCAATGCAATTAAAATACTTTATTTCTATCTTGCTCTTCACATTTTTCCTCGCACTAAAATAAATGTTTCCAGTTCTTCGACTAATAGTAGATATATATGACCAAAACTAGCGCTAGGTCTTGAAATGAGTAGCACTAGCGGTAGCACCGCTATTGTTTTTCACTAGCGCACAACTCTGCAGAGATTAGAAGCCAAAAGAATGACATATCGTTGCAGAGGAGGTAAGATATTAACGAAGACCTACACCATCCAGTCAAGAAGTATAGCAGTTCATAGAGGAAGAACAGTGTTTACCTGCACTTTTGAGTGCATAATGAGGTATTTTTGGGGCGAGATAATGCTGATGACAAGCGTAGGGCCAAATGCGCAAAATTTCTCTAATGAAGGGACTTCGACACCATATATATATATAAATAGATAATTAAGGGTTTAGACGTAAATTAGGTCGTTAAGTGTAATATTCTCCCATTAACTGTAATCTAACGTCCAATGAATCCTTACGTGTAAGGTTAGGATAGGGCCAGGTCTGGTTCTGCTAACGTTCTTAATAAGCTTTTTCCTATGTATTAAGCTTCAAACTACGTACAAATTCAGCTAAAAACCTCAAAACACCATAATAACCCTCAAAATCCCACATTAATGCAGTAAAAACCCTTAGGAACGTTAGCAGAACCAGACCTGGCAGAACCTAACCTTACAGGCCAGCTCATTGGAAGGCGTTCTCCGGCCCGTTTTGAGTTCATCTGTCGAGAAACGTACGATGAAAATCCCGTAGACTACTGGTCGTTAGGTGTAATAGTCAAAATACAGCCAACGGTAGCTGAATACAGCCAACGTCCTTCTTAGTAATAATCGATTACGTTTAAACCCTGAGATCGCTTTATATATATATATACACCGCTAGAATTGCCCATTAATTTGTCTTTGTCCATACGTCGGGCAGACTAATGCAAGCGGGTGTAAAATGAGCGATGTTTTTACCCTTAAAATCACAGTGGAGATGCGTGTGGGATGGCTGGAGTCGGCAACGCGGCTCAGCCAGCTGGCGGCAGCCGTCGGGAGGCTGACGTCATCAACGGCTGGCCAATAGGGGCGTCGGAAGTAGCGAGGATTCTCTCTTGAGGCCTTCGCGTTTCCAAGAGACATCCTTCAGATAGAAGATAGGGCTTTTGTCTGGAGTCCAAGCGAATCGGAATCACAGCAGTTAGCATAGAAGCGCAGCTGAGCTCTGTGCTCCACGCAGCGCAAATGGAATGAAAAAGTCGAACTAAGCTATGGTAATGGAAAGCTCGAGCCGCCCAGTGCTTAACAAGGTGTTGGGATCAAGACAGTGAAGTGAAGGCCCGAGCAGGCGTCATAAGCCTGTGTTTGGAACGGCCGCAAGGGATGCAGGGAACTCCTGCTTCCCGTCATGGTCGACTAGCTTCGTACTGAAACACGAGACTTGAGACAAATAGAACGAGACGGGACCATACAGAAGCGTGAACAGCCTCTAAGACAAAACGGGAAGTGTCCAGCTGTACTGCTTGCCGATGCTTAACTGTTTAAGCTATCAGAAACAGGACCAAGTGACTAAATGGAGTCGAGCTGCCTGAACGGGTCGATCTACGCTCTGCTGTACCGTTATTTGAACACAGATAGAGCTTTCTTAAGAACAGTAGACTGGGCTGAGCCCTGGGACCGTATGGAGATGCCTAGGCGTCGAGTACCGGATTTCGCTCGGTAGCTTATGGTTGTCAGAACAAGACAGGGGTCTTGTTTGAAATGCGGACTGCAGCAGATACTGTAATCCATTTCCTATATACTCTTTCGTTATCCCATTACCTTAGGTTAGGCAATTATGATGCCGTACAGATAAATTTAATGCAGAAAAAAGAAGTTTGACTTTCTTCAGTAATTGATACGAAAAAAAAAAATAAATTGAAAACCTCATAACTTTTTATTATTAATTTCTTGAAGTTGCGGTTGCGATTTTTAGAAAGAGAATCAAAAACTATGCAAAATATCAAGTTTTCAGTAAAATCCGGAGCAGTCTAGATTTCAAACAAGATTCGGAAGGCAGGGGCCGTGTAGCGCCGAGGGATCCCTTTTTTCACGCTGGTACATTATAGATGGCTGACTGGGGGCGATGGGGTTACTGGGTAAGAAAGGACCTCTAGGCTGGGACCTCGCTGTGCTCACCAGTCCTGCCCAAAAGTTCAGGCTTGCTGGCTAATATCCGCAGCGGGATATGAGGCTCGCGTCTATTGGCTTCGGCCCTTCAGACGCCAGCAGTCTAGTGTCGGCACGGGCTACTTTCAAGAGATAACAGCTACATACCTTCTGTACTATGGTTATACTGCCTGGGGCAGTAGCAGTAGCTAGCCCAGCTATCAAGCTCTTCCTGGGTTGAAAAAAAATCCATGAGCATCGTAGGTGGTCGTCGACCTGGTCCAGTATAACAGAGTAGGATACCTCTACTTAATTTAAATTTTTTTCTCTTTTCTTTTTTATCAATATTATTTCTTCTCCTTTTCGCCTTTTATTCCAAGTCTTGTATTATTTTTAGCAGGCTCAAGGCTCAAGGGAGGAGGAAGCCTTGCCCCTTAGGTTTGCCCAGCCAGCGTTCTAACCATGCGGGTGTGGCTGTGACGCGTTCATGAAAGTGAGTGCTTCTGGCACCCGGCGACTGTAACTAACAAACGAACACACATTGATCTCGTTGGTGGAAGTGACGCGGGAGAAACAAGCGAACTGATGTACTAATATGCGATTGGTGCATACGGCGACTGGCCGCAGCCACGCCGCAAACTTAGAGTTTCACGGACGAGGTTCCTGACTCCCTCCTTTCTATTAAACCTCTTTGATACAGGAACAAGCGTGTATGAGGAGTGCTACTCGCTTTGACCGAGGCTGACTGGCGGAGGTGGCGGCAGCACCCACAGCCAGCCAGCCGGCCGGTCCCGATTAGCAAGCCAGCCGACGCCCCTGTTGGTCAGCCGGTGATGAAGGTCAGCCTTCCGAGGGCGGCCGCCAGGTGACTGGGCCGCGTGGCGGACTCCAGCCATCCAATACGCCTCTCCACTGTGAATATTGAGGGTAAAAAACATGGCTCATTTTACACCCGCTTGCGTTAGTCTGCCTGACCTGAGGACAAAGACACATTAGTGAGTTTATTCTAATAGTGTACGGTGTCAAGGTGCGGAACGTGGAGAAGTATCAAAATAAAGACAAGAATGACCGTCTCATCACCTACAAAGATGCTGTACAACGTAAAAAAAATACAAGCTATCACTACATCACCAAATCCCAGTAGGAGATCAACAAACCTAAAATATTAAAACAATGAACAACACGGCAGTCCTATTATATATACAACTCAGAGACAGAAAACAAGATGATGTAGGTACTACAACACAATAACTAGAAGAATCGTTTGATAAAAGGCAAGACAAAGCGCACCCAGAACTGCACGCGTCTGGCAGGATCGGCAAAAGTGTGTTGGTGATGCACCAAGCCAGCGCGGGAGTACAGGTGTGACCTCTCGGCAGCCAGCCGCTGCTGTAGGCTCTTGTTTCGTGTAACCAGGACAATTTGGCTCTCCAGGTCCCGATGCACGGACCGAAAGCCTGCAGGAATACAACATCGTTACATAAAAACTACTATTATAGTGAATGGTTTGGGCCTCAGTTTCCAACACAACCTAACAAAAGGAAACAATAAAGGTCAGAGTATATAATAGTAGCATGGCTTCCAGTGCCCCTTGCAGCAAAGCACAGCCGGCCCAACGCACCGCCCAGAACATGGCCCCAGATCTATGCAGGAGAGGGAGAGGGCAGTTCTATTAAGGTACAGCACTCCGACGGCCCCCAAGAAGTTCACTCCTCGGCGGGTGTCGGCCAGAGATCGAGTGTACATTAGACGCTAGCTGTCACCCGCAAACGAAGTGAGAGAGGTGATAATGTTTTCGTTGAAGATTTAAGTATATACAGTGTGTTACATTTGATTATGCAAATACAATTTTTAAAATTTATTTTTCAAGGTAAGTGTCGAACTTTGAAACATCAATATTAACTAAATGTATGGCTGTGTTGCAAATATAAACAGCAGTTGTAAAATAAATATTTAGCCATGTGCTAAGTTTATCATACAATTTGCTTATTTACGAGTTTTTTACTGTTACCTCAGATTCTACAAGTTAATAAAAACATCATAAAGAGGAAATAAATACAAGTGAACAGGAATATTTTTATTACTCGTCCAAAACCAAGAAATTATAACCAAAACAATTCCATAAACACTAAAGTAAGTGTTCAGTAGTGGTAAACAAAACAAGTTAATTTTGAACATGGCACCTCAATTTTTCAATATTTTTCTAAGGCGATTATCAATACTTTGTCAGGTTTGCTATTTCAGATGGTGGAATAGAATCTGCAGCTGTTTTTACTGCATTCCACAGGCGACTTTGCTCGAAAACTGCCGACCACCTTCATAGACCTTCCTTTTGATCATTGCCCAGAGGTTCTTAGTGGGATCTAAATCGGGGCTATTCGCTGGCCAGGTCATAATCCCTTTACATTTAAATCCTCCATTCGTAAGTCAGTTAGTAGCGTACCGTGCTCGGCGAGAGAGAGAGCTATCGTGCCGAAATACCAATTTGGATCTGCGTGCGATAGTCTGCTCATCAAGCCATGGAATCAAGTTGGCTTCAAGAAACAGGCAGTACATTTCTGCATCCAGCTCAACTCCTTCTGCCACTTCAAATGGACCAATAAGGGTGTCTCTTACTATTCCGGAGTAAAACATTACACCTCCACCACCTTGTTGACACTAGCCGTGTCTCTTGAGGTCGGTCATGGAGGACCCATCAAGACTTCCATCCATCTGGGCCATCAAGAGTGGCTCAGCATTCGTCAGTAAATATGACATTGGAGAAATCAATTTTCATGTTCTCTTCAGCCCATTTGACCCTTTCTTGATGAGTTTTTGTTAGAAGTGGTCGCTTTATTGCCTTTTCCACTTTCCCTAGCTTCTGCAGAACCTCACATCTAGTCTTTCTGATTAGTACTGGGGCTCCAGCGTCTTCAAATATCGTCTTACTTGTAGAAAGTTGTTTTCTAGCCATAGAAACCTCCAAATGTCGTATATCCCGAGTAGTCAGTTTCCTCGTAGAGGCTCTATCCGGAGTTTTCCGGTTGACTTTACCTTCAATTGCATAAGCCTTAATTGTTCGGTCATCGCGCTGTAATTCCTTGGAAACTTCGAGTGTTGTCTTACCAGAAGCCAATAACGAGGCCACTTTGATCTTTTCTTCACTTTTTAAACTGCATTTATTGCCCATGTTGACTAGACAGTGATGTTGCATAATCTGGGGTAACAGCAGATCCCCGTGACTTTTAGTAGTAATAATGGTTGGATTTCATCACGATTACAACGCTTTTTACTAAACGATTTGAGAATATTAACTATTTCATCGGGACAAGTTGGATCGAAAACGCAGTTAGTATCAACATAATTTGCATTAATGGTAAAATTCCCTCGTTCTGGAGTACAGCTTCAACAAGTGTTCTTGCGACAGAAGTAAAATGAGCATTAAGTAAATTGGTAGATTGTTCATCAGTGAGAACATTACCATTTGCATTGAGAGATATTGACTTAGGTTTAGATTTTCGATGTTGCATATCATTCAGGACCTGCCACAACTTGCGAGAAGAATTTCGTGAGCCTATAATTTTATTTTTATAGCAGTATTCTTTGCATTTACGGATTAACTTATTCAACACATTCCTGTATGAAGTGTAGGAAACTTTATTATACCGCGTTTAAACATCCTAAGCAATCGGAATTTCTTCTAATGACGTATTTGAGATCAGGCGATAACCATTCGGGCTTTCTAGATTTGGGCTTGATTTTAACCTTAACTAACGGGAAACACTTGTAATATATTGAGTATATATGCATATACAGCGCTGGCATGGCAAGGTCAGGAGAGGAATGTTGGTATATACATATATGCAAAGGACGACTGCCTCATTCTGCTAAGGAAGCTATTTTGTTTATCAGCATCGTGCGTCTGCCTAGTTAGCAAGGTGGAGCAGTAGTTCATGGGCGCGGCCTCATACAGTAAGTAGGTCGGCATATGAACTGAAACGTTAGCATCGATAACATCTGATACTGATGAGCAATAACGCCTTGGAAAGGTCTCAGCAGACTCACAGCCAATTTCGTAGCCCTCAAAGGGATAGTTTATTGCTTGGATGCACATGCTGCAGTTTGTGGTTTAGTCATGCATCTGGAAGTATAGTGAGCTTAGGGCCATCAGTGCGACTATGGACCGATTGATACCAACTCCTCCGAGGTATCCCTTGGGTTACTTGTGGTGACCCTTTCAAGGTGTAGAGACCACATGACGGGTTTTAGCGGCCGAGCGTATAGCTACCTGCAGACGAGAATCGCACCGAAGAGAGAATTAACTCGCCCTGTTCGCTACGTAATACTGGAGTCTAACAACGGTGATACTAGCCAAAGGCTGGTCGACTGGTCGCCTGTCACAGCGGAAGAGCGTAATAGGGACGTACTGGTAGTCCGAGGGTCAGAACTCGAAAGGGTATGACCAGCAGGTTACAAGGGGTAGAGCTGTTGTAGATGAGTGACAGACTCGTCATGGTGAAGTTATAACGTTGTCCACTTAACTGAAGTTATCTGGAGTGGTTTGCGGTAGTTCGGTCGATCGAGTTCTCCTTGGTCTTGGATGCTAAGTAGATGTGGTGTATTCTTAATGTGGTAAGGGTCCTATGCAGTGTCCGGATGCTAGTCCTTGCCTCCGTTGGGTCGTCTTTGGCACATATGCGAAGCCCAGACGAGGGTACTTTGCTCTTGCAATCTCCGAGCTCAGATGGTTAAGATTGTCGGTCGGAAGGCGCTCGTGACGCGACTTTTGTTATGAGCAGCGTTGTCATATACGCTGAATGATAGGTGAGGGCCGTTGCTTACCCTATGTTTTGGATCAGCAGGGTCGCTAGTGTGCTGGTTGGCGAGTAACTCCAAAAGAGCTTAGGAGATGACTCAGTGGGTCTAACGTGATGCTCCGCGAAGGAGTTGGCGTAGTGACGCGGGATGATTTGTGTCGCCCAAATCGTTCGTTATGAGCTCTACGGTGACTTTCAACCCGCACCTGCGTGGGCGGCCATCTGGTCTGACCTGTGTGAAGTTTGATAGACCAAGAGCACTCTGTGGTTGGCTGGTGCTGGATATCAAGTATTAGTTCAAGGACTTGTCGCGTTAGCTCAGGAAGGAAACCCGAGGCGGGTGTAATGCAGCTTCTTCTGCTGGTTAAAAACATTACCTAACTATGATTACTTGGGTGGTGTCTCGGCGCTGATCGTGGGTAGTCTACTTTGAACGTTGTGAATGTTGCCCGGCCGGCCTACGACTAACACCCTGCAGTGTTTTGGAGGTAACGCTCAACGGTGTCCATGTTACCACGGCACCTAGAAGGCTGGCATGGGCTACAGCTGGAGTCAGCTGTGCAGGGGGCTTCCCATACGAGGTTACCATTCGTGCTGGTGTGGAATGATGAAGATCCCGAAAGGCTGATGGAGTTAGTGGGACTCGCGGCAATATGGCTTGGACCATAGGCGCTGCAGGGTTCTGGGTCGTTGGCATCCCGTTGAGCATGCAAATGCTCAGGTCGCCGATCCACGGGTTATCGTCTAGTTGGCGTTATTAGCAGTCATCACCGGAAGCACCCTTGCAAGGCGCGTGTGCGGGATAACGATTCTTGAACGATAATTTCGAAGGAAGGTGCAAACTCCGATGTCTTTTCAGGGTGGTCAGAAGGGGAGCAGGCCTGATTCTTAGGTTCCGTAGTTAAGAGGTATACCGGTGGACATCCAGCCGTCCAGCCGTGGGTGACCACCCCTGACCCAGCACGACCTCCACAGTCGCAGCCATGGAATCAGCGGCACCAGGCCAAGTGCGCCACCCACACCCTGCAGATTTTTGTTTTTTCTTTTTAGTTTCCTAAAGTTTTTTAGTTTCTTTAAGTTTTTTTTCTTCTTTATTTTTCGATGCATGCCATTGTGGGAGTGTGGTACTTTAGCGGACTTGGGCGCCATGCCAAGTCCTTCCATCACTCCCCGCAAGAGCTGGTCATCCACTTAGGTGGACGGTTGGGGCCCAACTGTGACCTGCGCCCTGCAGTATCCCAGCTCAGTGTTGCCCTGCAGGGGGAAACCCCTATATGAGGGAGGCCACGCTAAGGGCCCTGCCCCTCACCCTTTTTCCCTAGCTGCCATAACCGCTTACTAGCGGGTTACTCATGTATGGCAACACTACCACAGGGAGAAGGGGGGTTGAGGGCGGAGCTCCTCGCAGTCGAGCGCGAGGCTTCGTGCTGAGAGGAGCTCACAGTCGACTGCTGTTGAGAGTGTGGTACCAGTGCAGACTTAGACGCCATGCCATGCCCACACCAGCACTCACAACAGGTACAGAGCCACCCAAAGGCCTGGTTGACATAACCGAGGCTATGCAGAGCTCTGCACCCTGCATTTTTTTCAGTTTCTTAAATTTTTTTTCAAGTTTCTTGAAGTTTTTTTATATACAATAGGACAAATTATATGAACGAGGCAAAGATCGCTGGGAGAGATGGTGTCGATGCAAGTGAAGCCGAAGGGAGAGAGCAGGCACCAGGTGGCCTGCCTCGATGGCTTCACAAGTGGGCATGGGAAGCAGCACCAGCACACGCCTCGAGGTAGCTTCGGCTGACTGTCCCGGACGCCACATGGCGGATGACGTAGCCACTCGGCAGACAGCCTTGCAGACTGGCGGTACTCGGAATCGGCTGAAGAAACTTTCTCCGGAGGCCCGACAACAACCTGAAAAACTTTTCAGAAAGAGAAAGAGGGATTAAGCATCCTACAACCTAATGAAACGCTTTGCAAGACTAATCAAATAGATTAAGATCGAAGCGATTTTCCACTTGTGAAGTAGGTATCAAAACGTGAAGGCAGCACAATCTCCTGGGCTAAGTCCTACACGGTGTCAAGTGAGCGAGAGATAGGTACTTCAAATCAGCACATAACTTCACGAAACACTTTTTTTTTTCTCCAAAGTTCTAAAAATACGTTTGTGTTCATCACAGATTTAATTAAAGACTATTCTTGAATAAAAACGAAAAATTGCTAAATAAAATACGACGTTTCGTCCATCAACAGTGGACATCTTCAAGTACAATTAAAAGCTGATATCTGGAACAAACAAAAGACAATAGAGTT
>LQNS02278160.1:12671357-12681411 GCA_001587735.2 Parhyale hawaiensis
ATGGGTTACGTTAACCCGAAACGTCACTATGAACATTAAAACGATTTTTATCAAATGGCTGTCTTTTACTGCTCTCAGAACATGTTCTCCTGACATAAAACTAAGGTTCAGAACTCTTGAAAGACTGGAAAAAAAGAAGATCAAATTACTATGTCATCTTTCGTTCAACGAAACATGTTTACCTAACGATTTGTTGCTCACTTACACAAATATATATATCTGTATATCGGTCTGTCAACCTAAAAAGTAGTAGAAAGGTGAGCAACGTTAATCTTTTTTTTTGCAGAGAGTCTGGTGGGTTGACCTAGATGTGACCAATGCCAAAAACCTATAATTAGCTGGGCATAGAAAAATAACGGTGATGTATTTTGTTGTTTCGCCACGAAATAACAGGCAGAGGGAGTTGAGTCATCACAATGATTTTTTAGGTAGGACCAAGTCAGGTGGGTTGACTGAGATGTGATTTAACTTAGGCAACCATGAAGTGATAAAATCTTGTCAGCCATTAAATGATATAATGTTGGCAATCATGAAGTGATGTAATGATGTAACGCAGGCACACTTGAAGTGATGTACCGTAGACACCCATGAAGTGATTTACCTCAAGCAATCAAAAAGTGAAACCATGAATTGATACAACGTAGGCAACCACGAAATGGTGTAATATACATAGGCAGTTATGTGAAATGAACATTGACACTCACGATGTGCAGCTTTAGAAGGTTCAAGTAATGAAGGGTTGTATCGGCCCTACATTGTTAGGTTTTAATATCCTTTACCGGCTGTCTTGGTATCTTTATCTCATAGTTCAATATGTGTCGTTAGTTCATTGCTACCAATGTAACACTACTGCGATTTTAATTCATTTTTTGAACATTACGGGGTATTCTTAATCTCCTTTTTCTGTGGCTATTGGGATGAGGTCTACCGCAAGCTCTATATAGATAATTTTTTGAAGTTATTGCTTCAAACCCGCCATTGGAAAAAACTCAATTGAAAGTGATATTAAAGTACATTACGTGTAGTAACTATGAGCCAATTTTTGCTTTAAATTTTAATAACCCTAGAAATTATGATAAATTTTCAATATTTCTTAGTGCCCGAAGGTATGATATATATCGCTTACTGAAGCTATAGGATTGTGAGTTTGGATTCCCTGCTCTGCAACGCTTTCATTATGGTACGACGAAGAAATTAATCTTTGTTTGTGGTCTCTGTGATTTCAGAACTCATTTTATCAACACTTACGTAAATCGGCCTCCAGGCCCAATTTCAGTGTCCACTCAATGTATGGTGTGGTCTATGTGCGGGCGGTAGGCCTATTCCGGTTCAAGATTTCAAAATACCAGCAACGCAATTCCTCGGGCGTCTCATGAGAGGCAACTAACAAACAGAGGGCCTGCCCCAGGAACTGAATGAGCTTTGTAAGTTACACTTACATGCCTCGCCGTCCAAGGGCTAAAGCAACTGTTACTAGCATTATTATATTTAGAGGTGTACCGATACTATGGGTATCCGATGTATCGGCCATTTTGGGGAATAAGTATCGGCCAAAAATGGTCGATTCAACCGATACTTTTCTAAAAAGAATGTAAATTTGAACTTAAGGAGTAGTGAGGCCGGTCATCCAAACTCTTACATGATTTATAGCAAACATAGAAGATGGTAGCCTAATGGAACAAGTGTGCCGATTTCCTACAACAAAGTCTAAAGGAACATTGCTCAGGTGAGAGACGTTAACTTACCAAAATTGGGAGATCCAACGAGAGTGAGACAAGGCAAGCAGTCTGGACTGTGGACATCGAGAGGGTTCACAAGGTCTGAGTAGCTGTGCTCCGAGTACCACAGACCCTTGGCATGGAAGGTCCAGTCTTCTCTTTGGTACTCGTACAGCTGCACTCTCGACTGCTGACAGCACCGCTGGACGCGTGTCAGGAACTGCTCGGCCAGTCGGGTGTAGGCTGCTGGAATAGCGCCAGCTACACCAGATGCACCTAAGAAACCATTCGCCTGTGTGGTATCAAGCCTTTATTATTTCTCATTTAATGTACAGAGAAACGAGGGTTTATTTTCATTCATATATCGAGTTGCTTGTGGGAGAACTAGACAAATATGCACCCAGTGTAGGGCGGTATCCCTCAGACATCGTGCAGTCTCAGCAGTGACTGCTACGGGCGGATCAGTGCAAAATACCTAACGCATTTTCATATAAAGAAATTGGTCAACTACTCAAGAACGTCTACGAGGGCCGACACCTATATATATATTCCTACTTTAATCAGGTTCTCAACAACTGCATGCAAGAAAAATACACGAACAGTTTCAATAGATAAGATGTAAGAAGTTGCAAAAGTTAAGTCAACACTGACGCTCAGATATTGCTGCAAGTTGTACACACCAGAAGTGTACGCAAACGTATGTCAAGTAGGCATCCATAAAGGCAGGCTCGTACCTGACCACTGCACGCCTTCACGTAAGAAACTATGCGCACAGTGGATGCAAGAGATGCAGAGAGTAAAAACAAAAGTAGAAATAAGTTACATTTGTGCAGAGACCCTCAACGACAACAAGCAGGGTTACATTACCTGTGCTGTACGTAGGCACTCCACTACAATACATGGAGCAGCATGGAAGTTCCAGATTTCAACGTGGCTGCTTTCGGTATACAACCAAGCCGCTCACAGTAGCTTCAGGCTACAAGAGGCTCATCGATAACTTATAGACTCGGGTGAGTGTCAATAACGCCAATACAACTAAACAAAACTGCACCTTCAGTAGGAACTACACCATCTCCCTACAGCCATACGCCTCACTACTTCATACTATATATTCTCCTGTACAAGCAAGAAATTTGTCTGGTAGGAATTACGCAAGCTCTCTGCGGTCACTGGACCCAACACTCTGGTACATTATACTGCACAAGGAGGGAATATCCCGGAGAGTTAAGCAGGCTTGCTAAGGTCAGACGGCACAACACTCCACATCATCTAGTGCAGAAGGAGGAGGCCGATGCTGGGAGTGGAGAGTGTCGAGCAAACTTGGTAAACAGACCCACACAAGAGAGCTAGAGCATCAGGTACCTTAGGATGTGCGCACAGTATGGAGAAGTGCGCACTGGCAGTCTCCACCAAGCAGCTCATGTACTCCTTGGTTAAATTGAAATATCCTGACGCGAGATGAACTATGCTGCGCGAGGTGGTGCTCTGCAGCAGCCGGCCGGTGATGCTCTGAGGGGAAATACTCAATTTCAGCAATGGAAGCGCATTACCGTACTTACACTAAAATCGACATGATCAAGAAGTATGTCAAAGAAAGCGGGGGACCCGTACAAAGTGGCTTAACTTGCATGAGTAGCTAAGATATCTACCTGGAAGCATATAATAAACATAAGAACCTGCATTTAGAGGTAGAACGGCAGCACAGTTTAACGCTCTCTAAAGAAGAGGAAATAAAAGAACACGAGGACCATTATACAGTACATGCAGTACGTTGTAAAAAACCTATCCACAGAACATTGTGCAAGGGAACAGTAGGCGTATCAGGAAAGCTGACAAGCAAAACAGCAGTCAAAATAGGAAAAGAAGAATGAAGTAAATTGGTTAAATGAATGATGGCTTCAAGGCGTAGTCAGGGTGAAGGCAACCTTAGGGATTCTCCGCATAGCGTGACTCCCGTAACAAGGGATGGGCGAATAAATCAAATTCAATCCCCGATTACCTAGGCCCCATCGTATGGCTCAGGCGGGGAACTGTTTCATAATATAGTCTAGGTAAGTAAAGGCAGCTACGCTTGTTACTCCAAAGTTACTTTAAAACAAACGCTTTGCTGATGACACTAGACGAAAAGGTTTCAGATTTCTCATACACTTAACCCCCAGGCCATAACGTAGTAACAACCTGTAATGACAACAGCATCGTACTAAAGGTGGGGGCAACACGGCACTCATTTAATCGGCTTTAGTATTAAGTAACCCATACAGTTCCCGGGTTTTTCTGTAAGACAGTTCACTACAAAAACAGCACAAACTTTTTTGTTTACCTAATATAAGTACTTCAAATGGAAACTAAAATCACAATTTATACGAAAAAACACGCGAATGTGATAAACGCACTAGTTTGTAGACAGCACATGAATGCTGAATCAAAAAGGCGAGCAGTAGTAGAAGTAGTATAAACTTTACTAGCGCATCAGGGACACAATGTCTATATTGCAAAGAAGTATTCCCGTGGTTTAACACAGGCTCGTGCGCCACTAGGACGCGAAGTACGTCTCGTTTTAAATTCTCAATGATACTTGTCTCGGCTGTTCTGTCGCGAGGTCTCAGAGTGGTCAGTGCGCTACGGACAGGAAAAACTCGCAAGTTGTGCATCTCCTACCTCCGGGCACGGCTGAACGCTTCCGCTCAGCTACGCCGCACATGGGAAAGAAACGAAAAGAGAAGAAGATAGAAGAAAGAAACGCCTGAGCAGATGGTACCTTCTGTGGCCCTCTGCTCGGGAGAAGATAGAAGCCTAGCGGAATAGGTGAACCACGTCGATCAGTGGCCCATCTCCCGAAACAGAAGGGGAAGTAGTGAGAACCTACCTAACTTTGCAAAACTAACCTCGTCACGTCAGCAAGAAGTGCGACAAGCTGCAACATCTCCTGCGGAGAAGGCACTTGGGACTCTTGGGTTCGTGAGGCCCAAATATATTGTGGCAGGGAAAGGGCCCACCAGAATATAACCCTGAGGGGGAAAAAGTGAGCAGAAGAGGAGCGTACGGAAGAGATATGAGCGTACAAAAATATGTAAAATACTGAGGCTAAGGTAAAGTAATGAATATCTCAGAGGGGATGGCTCCACATGACACGGAATGCGAACTTACGGCATCGTAACTGATACCAAAGGAAGACATTTGCAGGGTAGGGAAGATGAGGGTGTCGAGGCTGCCAGCTCTGGGGTGAGACTCAGGTGAAGAACTGGAGGGTGCAGCGGAGCCAGGGCCTTTGGGACACAATAACATTACTCTCCTGTACAGCCACCGCGCTCTTAAACAAAGTATCGTAGCTACAAATGTTTTAATCTTAGCGGTAGTGGTGTAGCGAAAAGACGATTCCAACACGAGCTGTATACTGGAGGATGCAGGGAGACGGGACCTGTTCCACACAGTATCTTTAACTACTGCCACCATTACCCCTGCTGTCAAGATTATGATTTAATGGGCATTGGTATGGTAAAAATATGATTACAAACAGCTCTACATTTTTTCTCGTAATGAATAAGAAACCGAGATATTTAACCAGGAAGTAAAGTAACTGCTATTACCTGAGGAACGAAATTCAGCTCCTCTGGAGCGAGAATTTCGTTTTGCAGCCAAAGATAGTAGAGAATACTAGCAAATTTCTCTCGTATACACCTTAACACTGGTACTCACTACTACACGGCCTCTGCTGCAGGTAAAGCTTCAGCCCCCAGAAAAAAGCGAAGGATTCGTAGCTATTTTTCTCCCTTTGAATGGTAGAATGGACGACAGGCGATAAGCAACAGTGCTGAAACTGGCAGGAGCACCTGAACATTAACTTCGACTTAAGTAACCCTTTACTTGGACGCTATAGGCACACTCTCATAGGATAGCACTATGGAGGCGACCAAACATCGTTACTTGCCAGGTACGGAGTTAAAAATTGCTGCTTCAGAAACTTGTTCATGCACATTTCACTTCAATGTTTTTCATAAGCCAAGGAAGTTAATATTGTGATCACCTTCATTCTTACCTCACTCTAAGTAAATATTGGTGCTGTGAAAACATCTATGTACACGCGTGTTCCCATTGTTTTACTTAATACATGGCCTTCCTGATTTTCTGCTCCTGGAATGATTTTCGTTGAGACAGGGAACCTCAAACTTTTAATATTTCGTCAAATATAATTTCCATTGTTTCAACCCGAATAATTTAACACCTAATGTATACCAATGCGGGGCAAAAATCACATCAATTTTAAAACTAGCTGACCTAGTATTACGCGACAATCTAATGGTTTAAAAAGATAAGAGATGGTGCGCACCAGCTGGTTCACCGAAGGCTGTCGTTTATTCACCCGTCTACAAGAGCTTATTACGTGGGTCGTTCGAAAAAAAGTAATGCCTCTTATTTTTCTGTTCAGAAAGTTGAAGAGCTACGAAAATGGAAGTAACACCATTAAAATGAGCGACCTTTTGTCCTTCGAGTTTAATTTTCCATGTAGTCACCACTGTCGCACGTCGGGGGTGCACTGCTGGGGGGCAGGGGGCTGGTAGAGCGCACGAACGCAACAGAAACAACTGCCGCCGTAGCACCGCACACTCCGGCCACACAAGGCTCCCCTTCCTCCCCACCAATGACGGTCACATCTGTCCTTGTCCTGTCCTCAATCTCAACTCCTATCCTTTACCTTACAGCCTTGATTCCTATCACAAATATAGGATATATATATATTTTACACCACACATAGCACGCACCGTAATTCAAACTGTAACATAGTTTTTTGGCAAAAAAAACTCTTCCTTCATAACACTATGAGATAAAATAAAAATATCTATCCAAAATTTAGCCATTTTGTCACTTTATATTCGAACCGGTTAACACTATGCACCCCCTACTAATATTCGTCGAACCTATTTTAAATCTTATCCCATGTGTTAGCTTTAAGAATGTTGCTTATATTTAAGCTTGAGAACCTCAGGGTGTTGCGCTCCTAATTTGTCGAGCACTGCATCCATATCAAAAATACATTATCTTTTTTTGATTGTTTGTTACTGCGCACTGCAATTCTGACTGTACTGTGTCTTTGGACTCTAAATTTTTTCTTTTCTAGTCATGCACGTCCGTTTCGCTCTCGCTCCAGTAGGGTGGGTGGCGGGCCTATATCTTCTAAATTTCACGTTCCACTTTTCTCCCTATTTCGAAAACCATTTAAACGTACCGTTTACTACTACGCAACATCTTACCCTAGCCTACTTTTTTAAAGCATACTGTATTTCATACTTTCAAAAACATTTTGCGCCTTAACTCTGAGCAAACAACGTTCCTTTTAATAAAAAATAGCGTCAGTGTCATCTCATTAATAACTTTTAGGCATTGTGCGAAGAACTCTCAACAAACAAGATGCTAATTCTCTCTTATGTTATTGTTTAGAATTATTCTTACGTTAGCATTAAGAAAGAAAAGCTCAGGGTGCTCTGCCCTAACTATGTTGTACACAGCATCCATATGAGAAATAAATAGGATTTATTTATTTATATTGATCCACTTCCCCGGGACTCGATGGGGTCCGGTGAGCTCTGTGGCCTATCCCGGTTGATCGCCGACCTGTTCAGAGTAACATTAGGCCCAGACATCGCGTACCGATCCCGACAGCATCAGTACACTCCTACTTTGCAATCATTTTAACCAACAGATAGTTAATTAGAACATATTTTTCATACTAGAGCACTCTGAGGGCGCATACCACCGCCAAGTAGGGCGACGGTAACGGAACCTTCTAATTGGATCGGAATCCACGATTTTCTTTGTATCAACTCCAAAATCTAATCATTTGTGCCTTGTGATAGTATTAAAAGTTTTTGCAATTCTTTTGAAGATCTGTTCTTAACTTTTTGAGTTTGGATGCAAACAAACATTATGAAAAACATAGGTCAAATATACAAACGAACCAACCGATCTGCACCAAAATTTAATCATTTATGTCTTTTAATATTACAGTACTAACAACTCCAGTAAATTTCATAAAGATCCATTGAAACAATTTTGAGTTATCGCATAAACACAACGACAAAGAGGCAAATAAACACATCATCATAAAAATTGGTCATTTATTCATTGTGATATACTAAATAACCCATGTAATTTTCATAAAATTCCGTCCATACCTTTTTGAGTTATGGCATTGAGAAAAATGAGGCAAACAAATAAACGGATGGTTGGATCTTCACCAAAAGTTAATCATCTGTTCCTCCTAACATACCTAACAATCCCTGTAAGTTTCGTCAAAATCCGTCCACAACTTTTTGAGTTATCTTGATGACAGAAAGAAATACTCAGTCAAACAAACGGACAAAGAGTCGGACAGACAAAGAGTCGGACAGACAAATAGACGGACAGACAAACCAGACGAAAACATAACCTCCTTGGCGGAGATAATAAAGACCAGCTCTCGGCAACCATGTGAAAACCTCTCGTGTATAAATTAGTCGTGTGCTATATGCATCGAGCTACACTGGTAGCAGCTGCATCGCCTTGGTTTTCTTCCGTGCACCTGTATAGTGAACAGTGATATAGCCCAGTACAAATGTCAAATTTTATAAATTTTACGTTCATGTCATGACCCTTTCGACTTTAGGATTTTAAAGTCTTTGTACATTAAAAAACACCTCTTAATGAACAAAAGTTCCCAGCCCTGTATTACAAAACGCTAGATTTTACATTTCAATTTGTTTTTGTGTTTCTATCGGTATTTTGTTCTTAAAGAGTAGGAATAAAGGAATATTCTTTTTGTTTCAGAAATACTGATGATGGAATTTAGTCCTGAAACGTCCAGTTTTAATTAGTTTTAATCATGAGTGCATTTATTTATTTTCCATTCTTGAAGCTGGCTCAATTTTTTCTGCATGAAGGAATGCAAGAACGCATCTCTGCTTTTGACAACCGTCCATGATAGGGATTATTACTAGCTTTTTAGAGTGTCACACCGTCAATATCTGCAACAGAGCTAAAACTGTCAGGTCATGAGTGCATATACTCAGTCATAACAATGCAATTTGCAATCCCCTCGGATCCCTTCAGGGGGAAGAAATAATAGGAGGTATTGGTTTCGGAACGATCCTTGAACGTACACGGCGTGCAGACCTTGCAAACTGCAGGACGAAAATAACTGTGACTATAGCGGTAGCAATTGAATTCATGGAGTAATTTTGCAAGGACCTACACACTTCAAAAACAGGGTTGAGGAGTTCGAAGGATCAAGCCTAACTTCGACGCTTGAGCTCCGCAAGCTCTGACACCGGCTCCTTGGGATAAAAAATGCTGAAGTCAGGCGCTCTTTCTCAACAAATTGGGATAATTTCCAAACTCAAACTCAGACTCTTGAGTCCAGCCATTTTTTAATTCCAACTCCCAGCTACCAAAATACCTGTTAGTTAGGTACCAACTCTGTAATCCTGGCATGCTACACCATGAAAGTTTCCTATTCCGGGAAAACAATGGCTGAGAAATCGATCAAACAACTAGGGCGAGAAGCTATGAGACACGATGATGCTGAATGCGCGCAAAGCTTTAGGACATGCAGCTCTCACCCTGCAATCTAGGATCCGCCAGCCTCATGGCAGAGAGTCGCACGGCCTTGGTCCAAACCCTCCGAACATCTGTCCCTACTGCAGCACAGTAGCTCTTGTAGCTGCCCTGCACATGGTGAGCACAAGAACTGGACTGGTGGGTAGCAGATAACCTTAGCTGATAGACACCGGAGGTCATATTGGTATAGCCACAGACTCATAGAGCTGAGAACGAATGATGCCACTCTCTTCTTCTCTAAAAAAAAAAACTCGAAATGCTGCACTGAACAAATATATGATACGTTGGGTTTTTCGTAGGCGTATCACGGTTTGAAATGCACTTTTTATGAAGGACACTCGATGTTATGGGTCCAAGCAATCTTAGCTAGTTGCCTATGCGGCCTGTATACATTGAGTGACTATGGCTTTTTTTTCTTCACGCCGCTGTGCCGCGACTCTTCACCTTTGTGCATCGATGTTCAACAAGCACCGCATCTAGCGTATATTACACTTAATAATAATTAATAATTAGCTTTTATTAAGAACACAATGGGTTCACAAAATATGCTTACAAGCTTACAAGTACAAACAAAGTAGCCAAAATTCAACCTAGTAATTAGGCTGACGTACAATGAGAATAAATAGATACACTCAGCCTACACCTGCAAACACGAATGGCATTGAGCAGCTCAATTTCAGACAGGAGATAGAAAGAACTCTTGACTGCATTGGAACAGAGAATTTAACAGATTATCCTTGTACAGT
>LQNS02278160.1:12715188-12726365 GCA_001587735.2 Parhyale hawaiensis
GAAACATCATCTGGTCCTGAAGCACTGTTCCCGCTAATTTCATCGATGGCTAATTCAATGCATAATTGTGTGAATTCAAAATTCATTAGGTAGTTATCAGTTACTTCTAATACTTGAACATCAGGGTTACTGGTCTTTTTGCTCACTACTATTATTAATTAACATAGGTTTTAGATGAAAACTATACTAAGGCAAAAGGTCTAATGCTAAATAGGAGTCGACATAACTACACTTTAGCGTTTCGGGATAGATGATCCCATCATCAGAATAAACTATAAACCTTTAACCTACGAAAAATAAAAAATTCTTTCATTTCAAAATCAGTAGGGGAGCATGGATAAAGTTCACTGCCAAAAACCAATCAAGCAATTCTTTAGCCTTTCTAGATGTTCTGGTAACCAACCAAGACTCCACAGTAACCTCTGGAGTTTACAGAAAATCGGCATTCTCAGGCCTCGGAGCCAGTTTCTTCAGTCACTGCTATGATCAGTTTAAAATTAATGCAATAAAAACCTTACTATTTCGAGCGTACCATTTGTCTTCGTCGTACCTTGCATTTTCGAACGAAGTTTACTTTCTCCGAACATTTTTCAAAAATAACGGCAACCCGCACCCCCTCCTGGACCCCTACTGCAAATTGTTCCTAGACGAACTGTTCGATCCCGGCATTAACAAAGCCTCCGTTTGTAAATTGGACTTCCTTCACTCGCTTCCGTACAACAACGAAACCTCCGTCACTGATGTAAACTCTTTGAAAGCGTTTTTTCTGAAGCCTACCCACAAATAAACTTTAAATTTACCTACAAAAATATATTTACCATTGGTCCTATTCCAAATTTAACGACAAACCCCCCACACCACTACAGTCCAGTGTTATTTACCGTTACCAATGCCAGGCCTGCAGCACCTCTTACATCGGTAGCACTGGACAACACTTCAAAGCCCGCATTGACCAACATTTAGGTGTATCCAGTCGAACCGGCTTACCACTTGCAAAACCCTCACATTCAGCCCCCCGCCTACATGCCGAGCAAAACAACCATCTCATCAGCAGGAACAACTTCTCAATCATAGACTCTTCCAACCATATCGAGCTCACAACATTAGAGTAACTCCACATCCAGAAAAGTAGACCTAGCCTCAATATTATGACGTCAGCTATACCTCTGCACACTGTCCATACATAATTTCACTTCTGCCGACTGTACAGGAGCTGACATCCAGCCGCTCCACGAAGCTTTGTTCATTTGCATTTCAGACTTCCTCCCGACAACATCCATGCTCCCCCACTGATTTGGAAATAAAAGAATTTTTTATTTTTCATAGGTTATAGGTTTATAGTTTATTCTGGTGATGGGATCATCTATCCCGAAACGGTAAATTTTAGTTTTGTCGACTCCTATTTAGCATTAGGTTTTAGATCGCTAAGTTTATAATAGATATTCCCTCTTCTTGAGTATGTTTGCAGTAGAGGCGGGTGTTCCATCTTCAAGGAGCGTAGTTTGTAGAGAAGTGCTGACCTTTTGTGCGTTAAATACATATTCGCTGACGTAGATATCTTGAGGCCTAACTCTTTTGTGGAAGTTAACAGCTTGATTTTAATGTTTTTCGTGGCACACGTGACACGAAGATGTTTTTTTATTTTTACCACGAATCGCACATTCTTCAAAAATGAGGGGGTGGGGGAGGGAGGGTAGTGGGTCATTTAAACCTTCTGTCAAATTGGCGCCATAGTTCTTGATGACCCGTGGTCGACTGCAGCCGCACTTACTCCTCTGGGGCCAGTGGGCCTATATCCATAGCACAAAGCAGTGCGTGTGGGTTTTCCAGCTGACTTTACTATTACTATGGCGGCCTCAAACGCGGTTAGTGCCGTTTTTGTGCGTATGTGTGTGTGTTTATGGAAGTAATGTGGATAATAAAGCCAGTAATCAACATTGTTTGTGTTTTCTTTCGCAGTGAAAAAAAATGAAGAATTGATCTTTGTTTCCTTAGACATCATTAATGATAGTTATCTATGCTCAAAGATGATAAATCAGCAAGTTATCATAGTAAATTGTCTAGCGTCGGACAGGGTAATGCGGTTCACTTTTTTGTAAACTTTGTCACTGCAATCCTACTAATAATGCTAGGACGCCCCAAACATGCATGAAGGTACTTACAACAAAGCACTAAACATCCATGTATGCCAAGAAAAAATATGACAATTATTGAAGTTTTTATTAGATAAAATGTGTGGTCCTCTTGCTTCCAAAATTCTGGGGTAAATGGGTCCACCAGTCTGGGGTAAATAGGACCCAGTGTTCAATCAGCCCCTATCAGCTTTCTTTATAATTATGTCATAGCTATTGATTTTTATTGAATTAATCATTACAACTTAACACATTCTTATAATAGGTATTTTTCAAGATATTCTGAACTTCTTTGTATTCTTTCCTTAATTCAGGAAACTTCAGTTAAGTGTGGGACTAGTTACTGATATTTACAGTAGATAGCTACACTATTTTCACTATGCATATAAGCTCTATATCATGTAAACACTGCTGGACCGCTAATATCTAGCTACCTACTACATATTTATAGAACTCGTCCAAGTCAATGTCTCGAAGAAGAAGGAATTCTCGTGATCCTCGCAGCTCCTAAGGTCCAACAAATAGGAATTTGGGTTCAGTAACAATTCATCCCACTTTAGCTGCACATATTTACCTTCAAGGCATTAAATGATCTTCTACCTGTAGCTTAGGTAAAATCATTACCAGGAATTAATCGAAACTCCCTCAGGGGCCATAGGGTTATGTTTGTTAAGTTCGCCCTTCCTATGTTATGGGGATCAGCAGCCCCAGGGATATTTTATACGTTGCCTTATCCATTAGCTAAGCCTTCGGGATGTCTGTCTTTCAAGCCCACTTTGCTTCTTTCCTTTTTCATACTCGCACTTCTGATGCTTTGTTTTGTTCTTCCTCTTCTTTCCTGACTTCCTGTTCCTATGCACATTGTTTAACCGTCTTGCATGGGTTCCACGATTGTATTGACATAGTTACTACATGTCCCTTCCTTTTCCTCTCTTGAATCCCCATCGTTATGTCTAGGGAGGCTTTAACAATATAAAATTAATTTAAACTGCAAGATGTTGATAGCCAATCTTTGACAGTGTTTTTGCCGTTCCTACATCAGCGTGTGGCTGTATACCAATGCTTGTGAAGGAATGAACTGAACTGTATGGAAACAAAAACATAGACTACTACTAAATGAATCTCTTCACATGCAAATACTGTACTAGAAATTGATATACTGTAAATAGTTATACACAGTAACACGTTTAATTACACATGTTTTTGGGGTGGTCCATATTACCCCAGTATGGTGGTCCCTATTTCCCCTTTTCAAAAAAAAAAAAATCGCTGGGAATTGGGACCAGAAGTTTCAGACCTTCAAAAATACTAAGCAGCATTGAAAACCAAATGGCTCTGGCACAGTGCACTACAAGTAGCTATTAGATAGTACACACACAAATTTGTATCAAAATCCTGCAAAAACCATACCTAGCGTCAGCATCAAAGTCAAAAAAAGACTGTTAAAATGTGGGCACAAACTTGAAAGAGTGTCAATTTTGATATTTTTTCTACGACAAGCATATTTTAACCAGGGTGGTTAAACTTGAATTAATACTTTCATCTTGTTGGAGGGTAGTTGGGCTTTGTGCAGTAAGGTTACTAGGGTCCTCTGTTTGTATGTTTGTACTAGAGAATGATCCTAATTACTTCGCTGTGTCAGAGTGGTCCCAATTACCCCGTCCGACGCTACAGTGTTCTTAACATTTTCTCGTCCACTACATTAATAAAGATTGGCTTGTGTAAGGGTATTTTGGTGAAGGTCGCCGAGTCCTAAAACTTCTCAGTTAAGGCGACCTTTGCAGTAAAATTAGTGTAATATCTGCCTTAGCAGATGTACGCCGTAACATGCGCAGGAGCTGGGCGAGACACTCACTGCAGACACTGTTTCAAGTTTTCTAAACTGAAAGCACCTAGTATCTCAATGGTTTACAGTAGCTAACTAATTCATTGATGCAATTGCGTTAATACTGGGAAGTCTAGAACTAACATTTTTACAGCAGCACGGTTATGTAGCGTCTAGTCGTCTACCTGAGAGCTAGGTAGGCAGTTCATCCCAACTTGCGCTTTCAGGTCAGAAGCTTATGTAGAGTATAATAACAGAGTACTGTATCCCTCAAACCAATAAAAAAAAACTGAGAAAACTAGTTCTTTGAGAGACCAATATCCAGCATAAAGCTATATCTACACAATGATATAACTTAAAAATGCCAAAATTTTTGCACTGAAGCAAAAATTGCTAGGTAGCTACTTCAAATGAAGAAACAGGCTGAAAAAAGAATTAGGTACTGCATTGCATCTCCAGAACAACAAAACGGCTCTCCTAAGCATTATTGATCAACCAGTCAATTTACACACCGTGAACTGAAAGCAAATGCACTTTAGAAGCAAGGAGAATGTAACAATCAGATTCCTTCAGACTGGTCTGAGAAACTGTACATATCTTAAAAGTTTACATTTCCCCATTGGCAGAACTTATCAATTTGATCATTGGAAACCTTTCCTCCTCCATAAAACCTTCAAACCCCCCCCCCCCCCCCCCCCCCAAAAAAAAAAAACAATAAACCTACAACCCACTTTTTTAACCCTGGGTTTTCCAACCCTAGAAAGAGTTGAGTCACAATAATAATTTTTTTTTTTTTCAGGCAGTCAGGTAGGACGTCTGAGAAGAGAAAAATTGCAAAAATTTTGAGTTAGCTGGCCATGAAAAATTAAGGCACTGAATAGGTCTTTGTAACTCCGCCCAAAAAGAGGCAGAAAGAGTAGAGCAATGTTCTTAATTTTTTGTATGGAGTCAGGTGTATTGACTTAGATGTGAACACTGCCAAAAAACTAAAATTAGCAGGCCATCAAAATGACGGCAATGAATTTTGTTAGCTGTCCACTAAAAAAAGAGACAGGAGTTGAGTAACATTTTTTTTTTAGGCAGTCAGATGAGTTGGTGGGATGTGAAAAATGCCAAAACTCTAGACTAAGTTAGCAAAAAAAAAAAAAAATTACCCCTACTGTGGGTGATGGTCTTACACTACGCGAAACAGCATTCTAGTGTAGATATTGAATACATCAGCAGTTTTAGTTAGGAGTATGTTGTGCATGCAGGTAAAAGTGCTTGCCTGTCCATAGCTTCTTTCATACTGGTAGCCTAGAATGCTGAGCTTATGATACTGGATGTTGCAGGTTCAAATGCCAACCAGGCATGGGAGCTCTTACAGTGCTTGATGTGCTGACTCAGCAATTGACATCTGTACAACTACTGTGGGGGACTTACCCCTCCCAGAAATGGGGAGGGTAGAGGAGACACAAGTCTTGCATAAGAGCCTTTCATCAATGGCGCCATAGCTCTTGATGACTGCTGATCAATTGCAGCTACAAACTCTTCTGGGATCCTCCCGGGCCAGTTGGCCAATATCTGCAACACAAACGAGTGGCTGTGGGTTTACCAGCAGAGGATACGGTCAAGTGAACATCATCTTTCTGTCAATTAGAAAAATGCTAAAAAATTTTAAATTGCCAAAATTTTCCTTCAAAGTTCTAGGATTTCAGAATACTGTACTTCAGTAGTTGGTCTGATTGAAAATCCTACCAACAGAAATTATCAAGTCTAACTTACCTGTTAACAAATCTCCTTAAAAATGAGTCATACTGATAAATTGAACTCTATGATGCCCAGTATTAGCTATCCATAAAGGTTTATAACAAAGAGATTTTAAACTTCTATTTGTTCATTACTGGGTACGTGCAGAAGCATGCATAACAAAAAAGTGAATAAGTTACAAGTCAGCATCACAAATACATAAAAGATCATTTTTCCCATTATTTTGAACAAGCTTGTCACCATTATTGACAGCATTATTTCAAGTGTGTGAATGAATACGGTACCTATACCATTGGGATGACAATGACAGATGGAAATATTACAAATACCTATAGGCCTAGCTACTCACTCTGTCAGCATCAACAGGAAATGCAGGAGCTGCTTCCGAAAGCCAGCTCATGGATGAAGGTAGCAATGAAGTTTGATCCATTGTTCTCAGTGTAAAAGACAGAATATTTTAAAATCTGGAAAGGTTCAACAACAAATTACAGCAATCGATACGAGCAGCCTATCTTGCTCACATTAAAGGAATACAGTAAGCTATAGTACAAGATACCTACATAACTCTAGCCAGCACAATTAGCTGGATTAACAGTCAGGCACTCATGATTACTCCCAAATTCATTCGACATTATGGTTGTAACAAGCAGAGAGTGCAGAAACTAGAGGCGTTCAGATCACACTTTTGCAGCTGATGCTGATACCAATGCCTAACTATTGGCCACTGATACTTCAAAATCACTGATACTTACAAAATATGAATATTTGAAGAAAAGTAACATAAGCAATAGCTACATTCATTGAGGAACATCCATTGAATGGATGTAAATATTTTATTTAATATAATTTTTAGCTCCACAATAAAGTAGCATGTCACATGAATTTCCTGAAATTCACATATTAATGGTATATTTTAGAACAGTTATGATCAGTATCCTGGCGACTTTTTCAGGCTAAAAATAGCCATACGAGTATTTTTGGCAGCTCCCAAAAGAAAAATATGAACTACACATGTAGGTACATCATTCTGGTGACTAAGAACTTCAAACCTAGCACAGATATTACCAGGGGACTCAAAGCTTGCAGTACTCCACATGTCTACCGGCAACTATGAAAGAAAAACTTCTTTGCATTGACTAAAGCTCGTCTTCTTTTGAACATTAGCTTCAGTTTAACCAAAGGTTCTGCTTTTAAAAGCATTATTAGCTAATACAGTTAGAAATATTCTTTTAATGGAAGCTAACCGGTACGGTACCTACCTTTTCTGCAACTGGATCTCAGATGAACTACATTCAATAGTGTGGCAAGCCAGTCATCGAGATCCTGCTAAAGACGTTTGCTCTCTCGCCAAAGGGTTGTATCAGCTATATTCGCCAGGAGACTCAATAACAGAACCTCTCGCCAGCCTTCAATCAGAACTAAAAGGCTCCAAAAAATTCAACTGCTTTGAAACTATTGGTAGTGAGAATATCAACATCTGTAGTGATGACGATGACATCAATCATGACAATGATTTCAACAGTAGCAGCAATGACACCAAAAGCAGTGGCAAGAATGACATCAACAGCAGTGGCAATGATGAGAACAGTGGCAGCATTGAAAATATAAAGAGTGCTGGCAAGGAAATCAAAAGCAGTAGTGACTGGCGAGGACATCATCAGTGACAGTAACTCACTTTTGCAAACCCAAGAGCTAGGACAGCATGGGCCGATATAGTCAATACACCAATGCCAAAAACCACAACTCACTGCAAGACCAAACAAAGGTTGCAAAGTGTGCCTATAGCTGTCAAAATTACCAATCAACAGAATGAGTACAGGGGTCAGAAAAAAATCTATAACATAGCTAATTTACAGGGGTTTGGTCCAGCAGAATACCTCTGTCAGTAGTACCACGACACAGCACTCTTTTCACTTCTCCTGGTACCATATCTCTAGCTCAGGAACTGCACAATGTGGTCACAATCATATTAGACAGGGAACTTGTCAATTTTTCTTTTTCTTCTCTGTTATTTGGACTCAGAGTAATTCTATGATCCTGCTCCTGTACTCCCACCTGAATTTAGGAGTGAGATTCCAATTTTTTTATTTGGGTCGTTTGGCTACTATATATATCTATACATGTATACATAAAGTGATGGTAGTGCTATTAGGACGACATGTATCAATAATTTATACCTTACCGGGCGACACCGTGCATTTAAGGCAACAACCCCATGTGCCCGCTCGTGCATACCGGGCTAAAATCGTTTGATGTAGACTTAAGTGCATAAAAAAGAAAACTAAGGACCGGTTACGCCATCTTCTCGATAGTAAACGCGCGCTTGGAGGCTGCCACCCACCACCACTGACCACCACTGTAGTACAGAAGCCCTTCAACAATGAATTGGCCCTCATATAGGATAGGTCAGGCCAGGACTGGTTCTACTAATGTCCCAATGTGCATTTATTAGCTAATTGCTAAAGGGGGTCGTTTACAAATTTTGGAATTTTTTTTATTAGAGGTCCGATCTTGCTGAAATTTTCACTAATATGTAAAATTAAAAAAAAACACTTTTTATTCATGTAACTTTTTCCATTTAGGCCTTAGTTTTTTATATATATGTATATATATATACATATAATATATATATATATATAGCTATATATACCTTCAAATTTTTCTGAATGAATTTTAGAAAATGTCAAAAATGGATTTCCTCCATCTGAAATAATATAATTAGCATTCCTAATTACTAATTCAAGCAAAGACATTGTCAAGAATATCGAAAACAACCACCACAAGCCTCAACAGAGCACAATATGGCACTGCAGTCTACGGGCTTGCTTGTTCTTCGCTTCCATAGTTACGCAGGAAGGCGGAAGATGGTGAATGTACATCGCCTGTCGGAGAAATTATTTTAAATATCGTACATATTAATTTCAGTGAACACATTGTTAAAAACATAAAAATGGATATCCCCCATCCGAAATATGATTATCAATATTGTTACATAGCTACTAATTCATTGTACACTTTTGTTGGAAATGTCGAAAATCAAGAAGGGCAGTTTATGCACTATGACCTCATTTTTTATCCAAGTAATGATACTAAAGATAAGGCTATGCATAAAACTTTATACGTTTGCATCATGCACGATGTGCATCACCTGTAATTTTGCGGCTAAACTGGGAAAAATGGGCGTTTCTTTTGCTTCAATTCATTGTCACACTGTTATTATTTATCTTTGGGAAACAGTTATTGCACTGTAAGACCAGTGTTAGATAGGTACATATAGTTGTGATACATATAACGGCCAACGTAATAGTACTATGTGGCAGTAAATACCGAAAAAAAAAATGAACACTTGCGTTTTGCTCCCAATGGTGAAAACCGTGCGTTTTACTTCAGTTCACTCTCGCACAGTTGCTATCGATCTTTGGGAAATGGCTATTTCATTGACAGAGCAGTGTTACATGTAGTTACGGTACATATAATAGCCAAAGCGGTATGTGGCAATAAAACTGGATAAAATAAAAGCCAGCATTTGCTGCCCATCTGCAAATTCTCTACAATTGCAAGGGCATGGTTGTAGCTTGTAAAATGATCATTGTAGGCAAAAAGTGATGTGATCATTATAAACAGCATAATTTTTAACCTTATAAACGATACTTAACATGATTTAATGAACAATTGTTCGCTACTTTGGCGTTGCGCACGATTTGCCCCGCCTGAAATTTTGTAAATGGGGCAAATCGTGCGCACCTCTGTACAAATTCGTCCTTTAGAATTCAGCTAAATGCTTTTTTTGTCATCTTTACAGTCTATTAGAAGCACGGTTGCAAATTTTCAGGGCCGGTGCGCACCCTTTGGCTCATTAGAAAAATAAAAAATGGTTTTGTGGACATGTAAAATGCCATTTAAAGAGCTCTATGTGCTTTCTGGTTGCATACAAATTTTTCTAGTGTACACCATTGTAAAGAGCACCCCTAAAACCTATAGAAAACATAGGTACTTTATCAACACTGATACATCACCTGGTAGTCTGTAGGGCGCGCACGTTTTGCCCCAGGTTGTAAAATAAACGGGGCAAATTGTGCGCATATATAAACTATTAAAAAGCTGAACATGTGTATCACAGCCTTACCAAACACTAAGCACTCGTAGAGGAAGGGTTCAACATGATACATACCAATTTTCATGGAGCAAATTGATCGTTTTTCTTTGAGATCGAAAATGAATTTCCAAAAGCTCATATTTTGACCACTTCAAACTACGATTTTTTTAATCATACTTACCTTCGATGGATCCTAATCATATTTGCAGGGTTAATACTAGAAGGATGGGGCTTTCTTTTTGTATTTTTGTCATTCCCCTCTGACACTTCGTTTGCGGGGGGGGGGGGTGCACACGATTTGCCCCGGGTTTTCGACGCGCACGATTTGCCCCAGCTGACTAATTTGTGTAACTAATTAGTGAGGGTTCGTGGACGCTATTCGCAAAAGAATACCATGAAAGTAGGTAGGTGAAAGAGCCCAAATGCCGTGACTTTAAGCCAGAGCGTCCATTGACGAACCTACACTAATTATACAAACAGTTGATACAAAACAAATATTGTTTAAACTTTCCAGTCAAACTGTTAACTATGTTATTAAAATGGCTCAAACACTAAGTGCAGAGAAAAAATATCAATTCCTTATAGCTAATATGAGAATGGATAGAGTGTTGCAACGAATTTTTCTCAGTGGCTCGCGAAGACAGAACACCCTCTGTCGGTAACACCAGACCCGCGACAGCGCAAAACTCTGGGGCGTCTAAATGGTAGTTTAGAACTGTTCTGAGGCGTTACCCTCCTTATAGACAGCTTTTGGTGTTCTATCTTCTTTTTTCTTTTTTTTCTTTTTCGAGCTCCGCTGCCTAGTAGCTCAGGGTCCCAGCAGCAGCACTCCTCAGTATGGCACGACGAGCGCACCCACGCAATAACTTCACCCTTAGGCCAAGAAACTGAAAAAGGCTTTGGGACATATTGATCCTCCAGAGGTGTTCTGTCTTCGCGAGCCACTGAAAAAAATTCGTTGCAACACTCTATCCATTCTCAGTGGCTCGCTCCGACAGAACACCCTCTGTCGGTAGCACCGACATACCCAAGGCGAAGCAGGGAGGGGTTTCATGGCCTCCCCTGAGTTGCTGGTGCGAAGGATCCTGAACTGAACTAAATTATTCTCCTGTATTTCGTGACCTTTCTTTCAGACAATCCAGGAGTTTCAGCTTCGGCCTGGTAGAGACTGTAAGTCGCGTCTTGGCCTTGAGGGTACCTGGTGACCATTTTAGTGCTTTACCGTACCCCTGACCTTTAGTAAAATATAGGCCTACAACAGGCCTTCCTGGATTGTCCCCGAATAGATCTGTGAAAAAATCCTGTTAGGATGATACTGTTCTGACCAGGCTTCTTGCTGCTCCAACCTTACGTGCGGGTTGAAGGTTGGCCAGCG
>LQNS02278160.1:12753054-12778245 GCA_001587735.2 Parhyale hawaiensis
GCCTTGGACCGGAGCTCTTAACATTTGTTTGTTCCCTTAACTTAGTTCCCGTGTCAAATTGTCCCCCTAGATAAATAATAAAGTTTGATTGTTTCCTGAATTTATAAGTCTTTCCTTGTTAGGTAAGAAAATCACGTATTAAGAGTTTCTAACTGAAAAATCGATTAAATCAACTAGAGTGGTGGACTTCCGTAATATTATGAAATCGGGAATTGAAAAGAAAAACTTTGAATAGTATCTGCTATTAGACTAGCCTTTCTCTTCCTTTTTGTGTAAATCTCGTGCCCTTTGACGAACTTCAAACGACACTATGGATCCTTCTTCATCGCCGGTTTGCATCTTGCAATGCAGCCTGTCAACCGAAATTCTTCAAATTTATTATTGATTGTAGAAACAGAACACTTTCCCATAAGGTCACAATATTTTTGAATCTTAAGAACAGTTTTAAATTTGTTTCTAATAGTTCAGATTTTCAAGACACGATCTTTGCTGTAGGAGGGTACCCTTCGACGGCTGATTTTGTGATTTTGGGCTGTACAATTTAGGGTGGAGCGAAAAAGGGGGGGGGGTTGCAACTTTTTTGAAATGTGACTTCCAATAGAGATATTATGTTGCCAAAGTGCCTCAAAACAATCACTGGCTAAATTTTTGGCGGTCACCGTGACCCATCATCTGTCGTGTCTCAACTAACTTAACGTCGCAGTGCCAGCGTCGGTTTGCTTCAGCTTGTATTGTGTTTGCAGGGCCACCTCATTCTCAGTTCTTTTCTTTCTTTCTTAAATATTCTCATGTTTTACCATAGCGACAATAGCTTATGGAGCACCGGAGAGTGAGTCCCGGCTGCTCTCTGAGCATGGGCCTGTTGGTCCGTCTGCAGGCAACTACCTTTTCAATTGATTCTTTCATCTCTGAACAAACAAAACAAACAAATATCATTTATTATCTCGTATACAGGGTACAATGGATACACTTATCGAGGTTTTCTTTTTGCCTTAATTCTAGAATTTACTTCTAGGTCATCACACTTCTCGTCCTCTTCGTCAGGCACGTGAGAGTCAATTTAGGATCCCTCATCGTGCATCGCCTGGCCTCTCGGTGCTGGAGTGCTCCACGCAGTGTAAATCTGTAGCGTGCCGTCCGAGTAATCGAACCGGGCCTCCGTTGATGCGATGCCGAACCGTTGTCACTTCACCATCGCGCTGACTATTCGTGCTTCACTACAGCCGTCCAAGCCTTTGGGACCGATATAATGAACAGTTATTTACAGATCGAACCAGTACATACGAGTCTCCCAGCTGGAGCATACAGTCAAGGCGACAAAGGGCACGTTCAAGTGGGTGGTGCAGAAATTTAACCTTTGAAGCTTAGGTTGTACAATACTGCATTTAGATGCTTTAGCTTTCACACTATAAATCGGGTTTCGAATGTTAGGAGAAACATCACGCTAAGGCCGGCTGAAAACTCATTTTACCGAGGACGTTCTGAAAGTCTCAAGATGAATCATTAAAGGTCAATTTCAAAGCACGAAATCTCGAGTCGAAGCCAGTGCACCTGTCAGCAGCTTCAATAAAGTCAAGTCTCGACAGCATAATGTCTCTGCCCTATCGACCGTACCCTTAGAGTAACGGTTCTATCTACAGTTACGGATAAGTCAGGCCAATATTGGACGTACCTTAGTTCAGCTTCCCATTGTCAAATAATAAGGACACATTTAGGGCATGTTCGATTGGGTCTCAAAATGAAGCACTCGAGGCCTAACTTGTCCGAGCTGCAGGCAAGTGCGCTGGCTTCGACCTGGTGAACTAAGCTCAAAACTCCGATATTTTTCTGCAGTCGGGTAACATTGGGACCTACAAAAACTCAATCTTGCTCAGTAAAACATTTTCAGCCGGCTCAAAGTAATCGGTTGTTTTGAGCACTTGCAACTCATTGAAAATGATAAAGCCAATGCTTCTAACTGAAGCTGCGAATGAGCTAAACCTCATAGGCTTCATTTCGGCGCCCAATCGAACATGCCCTTAACATCGTGAGGCAGACACTTTCTTAGCTCTGGCTGTGCAATGGTGGATAGTTTAGAAAAATCAACGCCGGTTTTTCATAACGAGAGTTGATGGGAAGTGCTTCATTGAAAAAAAAAATAGAATTTATCTATTTGTTAAAACAAATGAAGCTCAAAAAGTATAGAAGTGGCACATCGATTTTTTTTATATGAATATTCAAAATAAGTTTTTATGAAGTTCAAAATAAACGCTACAGGAGAATTATACGGACCTTTGCATTTGGTACTGGACAGGCATGAAAACTTTGATTGTAAATTGAATAGTAAACGCAGTTAGAAGCTTGAGCAACGAATCTATTATTACTTTTATTGCTTTTAAGTCATAAACAAATGTAAATGACATGAACTGGAGAGTTCATTTGGCTCACATTTAGCTTGTGCCACAGCAAATGGGTCTGTTGGCAGTCTCTGGTACAAAACTGAATTGCTGGCGTAGGGTCTGCATATACAGATGGAATTAAGTCCAGCCAGTCGTAATTCGTATCGCAATCATAGCTGAAACAACGACTACGACACGGATTACGGCGGTGTAGGTCCTGAGTTCAAACCTCTCTTACGAATAAGAGCAGCACTAAATTCGTACAAATATGCAACAAAGAAACTTCTTACACCAGACTAAGTAAATCCATTTACAAATCTTGAATTACAACAAAATTTTAAAATGGTTTAACTTACTCCGCCCGTCGCTAGATGGCGCTTTTACAACTACTTTTCAGGCTACGGTAACCTTTTTTAGGGCGCGATTGACGTGATTCCTACACACCTCAGAGTTCACTAAAAGTCACTAAAACGTGCTGGTCACATTCTTAGCACCTTGTCTCGGGCGGTCACTGAGCACGTTGTGATACAACGTGCTGGACAAGTTCCTAGCAAGTTATGATGCGACGTGCTAAGGACGAGCCCAGTACGTTGTTAGCATGTTGTGATACGACGTCTTTACAACGTTATCTGGAGCTGAAATGACAATGTCAGGTAGCTATTGAGGTTGTTACAACGTGGTCCGCAGGTTGTCTCACAATTTGCTGGTCAAAACGTGCTATCAAGGTTATCTAGAGTCCACAGATCAATGTGCTTAGCACGTTGATCTGTGGACTCACGACCTGATATCTACGTAGAATCAACGTTATATTGTTAGCTGGGATGTCAGCTAAAGCGTAGCAAGTGTCACCAGCAAGTTTCGGATATTTTTTCAAATTTGCAGCGAATTGAAGCTACTAACATTTTTCAGTTGTGTGCAGGGCAGCTATAAGACATTCGAACGCCCTACAGTGCATACGAGGAGCAAAAGGCCACAAGGACGACCCGGCCTTACGAACTTACGAATTTTGTAATACTTACGAAATTATAATAGTGTTTACACAGATATGCCAGAGCTGGGTTTTTAAACCCAGATCTTTGCTTCTCTGGGTTGGTTTGGGTTTCTGAGTTTTTTATGTCGAAAAACTGGCCTCATATATTGTGTGCCTTACTAATGAATTAATTTTACAATTACTGCCTACAGGGCAGGAGAGCTTCGTAAATATAAGTGAAATACAACTGACGGCGAGCTTTTCTAATAGACAAAACTCGCAAGTTTACTGTTTGTACATCGGCACCACAAGCCAGAAAAATGAATGGTGCCATCGCCAATTCTTCGTCTCCACTCCATGACGGCGCCAGTTGCTACTAATATGAAATGTTGACTCTTTAGTCACAGCCTTCTCTACAGTGATGAAGCTCGAACTATAGTTTAACAGACTCGCTTGTCCCCATCCCGTAGATTGCTGCGAATGGCTGATTTAGCGCTACATATGTCTCAGGATAGAAAATCTGGATATGGACTTTGGAAATATTTAGTTAAGTATTGGGAGGAAACGCAGTAGAATTATGAAGCTAAGAATCATTCACTAAACTAATGGCACAGTGGAGACAAGGGCGAGTAACAGCAAACGGGTGGGGCTGGCAACGCGTCACTAGCACTTACAGAGCTACCAGTTACGAGAGCAACGGGCAATGCATACCTGGCAGGGTCCCCAGTGCAATCGTTTTCCAACTATTTTCTTAATAAAATATGTATGCCCAAAATACCACCGTTTCGTGAGTATTTCAGTTGCTGAGACATTACTGTAGGTAGTGGCATATCTATCAAGTGATATTTCATCGTACTAGGCAGTTTATTGTGCAGCTTTTCCCTAAGAGTAAAGCAGCAGGGGGCGAGAGCCGTGTGCGACGTAACCTCGCCCCTCTCTTCTTGAATGCTGATTGAGAAGCTGTGGTACTTGTGATTGGCTCACTATTGCATACAGCACAAGTAAGCAAATTTTATAAAAGTACTTGTCCTTTTTTGTACTTTGCCTAATGGCAAAGAGAAAGATAATGCAGGCTCTCTACACCTACTCAAAAAGTTTATTTCACGGACTGTGCTAAAATATTGTATTTACACTTCCGGAAGAACAGCTCCGTATGTTGTCATTTCATATAATGATTAAGCATACATATTAGTATTCTTCGAGACTAGAGTGCTAGGGCAACTTCGGTTGGGCCCCCGAAATTAACCATTCGTCTGAAATCGGAGCCAGAAGTTTTAGCTCTGTCACTTTGTATCGCGTTGCAAGCGTTAGCAGCTACGCGATTGCGTTGATCCTCCAAAATATCCATTTGATGGAGCAAGATTTAGATTCTGAAAGTGTCAGGGGTAACCTGCTGAGAGCCAGTGCCTGATGTTCAATCCAGCGGGTCGAAGACAGTACACCTGCATAAAATTTAGCACAAGTGAAGCTTAAAAGTTTAATTTTGGCCCCCAGTCGAGCATGCCCTTACTTCTGGACTTTACAGGTACAAGTGCACAACTGGTGGCTATTGACTGCCACAGCTGAATGTGTAGGACAAACTACAGTACTGGTTAGGCAACATTACGTAGAACAGCATAAGCGTCGTGTGGGAGAAAATACAGTTTAAATTAGTGTTAGTTCCACTGATGTGACCGAGTTTTGCAATGTATCTCGTAAAACATAGAACGAGTAGAGCAAATGCAGGTGTGTATTTGTAAGCATACTTATGCTCACTCGAAATAAAAAAAAAACTTCTTTCTTCTGAAATGTGCATAGATATTTAGCCTGACTCAGTATTATCTGAAGCGGTAACTGCAAATCATATTTACTCCAAGCTAAAAAATAGTCGTGATTAGTCTTGGGGTTAATGTATTTCTATCTTTTAAGCTGCAAATTAGTTTGTTTTGGCTTAGTTTGAAAGTTGTAATACTTCTTCTCATGGCAGAGCCGGAAGCACGGGAGGTCCCTATTGACCAGGGTTTCCTGTGGAATATGATGTAGCTGCTGTATCTCTATATTCCAGATCTTTGTGGTACTCAAAGAGGAAAAAGTTTGCTTTGGTTTATTGCATGGGAACGATGATGGTTATGCTTTGTGGAAGTAGTATGAGATGAGCTTCTTTTTTTTCATTGTAGCTGGAGTTATGGCGCTCTTACACAATCGCCAGTCAGTGGATCTAGTTATCTCTAAAGTTATAGATTTTCTGCTGCTGAAGCTCCTTGAGACCGGAGGAATTGGCCTCTATTTCGTAAGCTGAAAAATGCTTTCACTAAGTGTCGTTTGTCCTATTCCCAAACGTATCTATTAAGAGAAAAAACCTTCTGATTTGACTTTTCAAATTATAGGACTATGGAAGCAATTCTCTGGTTTTTATTGTCTCTTCAAGCTGCAGTGTCTAACTAGGTAGTAGTTCATTAATTGAATTTCTCTTGTCTGAAAGTTGCTGTTGCAACTGAGGTGTTTTGCAGCAACGTTCGGCTGTGTTGCTCGCTCCCTCTTCCCTTGCTTCCCCTCGCTGCCGTACCCTCGCCCTGCCTGTGGCATTAGCATGCAGGTCGTCGTGTGGCCAAAGCGAGTATTTTTGCAGGTGAGGGCTACAGCGCCAGTGTTGCAAGCTGTTGTGATGCTCCAGCTCTTGTTATGGTGCGCGCTGTCTGTCGCTCAACACTTTATGCGCAGTTACAAAGGGCTCTGCCAAAAGATTGCTCACGTGTTTCCTCTAGCTTGCACGAAAATGTATCTATCGATATGTTGTTTTAATGCCATAGCGAGTGCAGGTGTAAACATTAAATTATTAGTATACTATTTCTACTCGACCACGATATGAATCAAGCTGAGTTGTGACAATTCTGTTGCTAATAAAATTCAAGCTTTAGAAAGTTAAAAGTATTGACGTGAAAAATTGTTTGAAGCTTGCTGAAATAGCTGTACTTGCACGAAAGCTCATCGTAAATCCTGAAGAAATTTCTTGGAATATTAGTTAAAGTTGGCAGCAATGGAATGGTTCCGAAAGTTTTTTCACATACAAGGAAGTCAAAACGTTGAAGTACTTTTTAATAATTATTTCTCAACACACGCTCCACTAAAATCTATTGTACTGTAGTTCTGAAGACCAAGTTTTCACCTCCTTCATATCCTCTGTTGAAGTCCATGTCTGGCAATGTTCACCATCTTGAATCAGTAGTTTGTGCCTCGTCACTGACCTCAGATCGTCTTCCTCTTTCGGAAAAGAAGGTTAGAGGGAGCAAGATCAGGGCTGTAGGGAGGCTGATACAATAGTTCAAATCGCAATTCTTACAGACAGCTCATGCGATCTTGCTAGAATGAGCTCATATCCACAGCGTCCTTCAAGCATTTCTTAATATGCTCCTTGTCGTCGAGCAAATTTTTTCGATCTATGTCCTATCAATACCAGAAATGGTGGACATCTGTACACTTAAATGCGTAATTTCTGTTGTCGGACTTGATCTGACTAGGGATCGTACTGCTATTTCCAACTCTCCCCTCTTGATACTAGTCGTTAAAAGTAAGCAACGTTTACCTCAGCCAGGCTCACTGACGTGACAACTCGCTCACTGAGTCAGTAGCTGAGCCCGCTGCAAGGTGGGTGCAAAGCGAGCAATAGTCTTATTGAGGGTAATATTTTGATGCCAAATGCAGTAAGCAGATTCATAGAATATTTGAACCTCCTTTGCTGCCACTTTAATTGAACTCCAGCTGCCTAAATTTGCTCTACTGTCTTTTCGTATCCGGAGGTAATGACCTCCCCTTGCATGGATCATCTCTGTGATTCTCTCAGTGATTGTACAGCCACTGAGGTGGCTTGCTGTTTGAACTGAATTCCCTGTGATACTGCGGAAGATCTTTCGGGGCCATTTTCGGGCCAGTTTTTCTTGTATATTCTTTTTTTTTTCTTTAATATGCTGAACCTGATGTACGGGCAGTGTGAGCTTGAAGTCGGTTGAATCAGTAGATGGTTCATAGCGATTAGTATCGTATACTACCGTAAGAAAATAGAGCGACAACAATTTCGAACAAAGGTGAGGTGCCAAGTTCTATCTCAAATTAGGGCAAAATATAGCTGATACTACTAAGAAATCAGGGTCATCTTCTACTAGACCCAAATTCCCTGTGATACTGCGGAAGATTTTTCGGGGCCATTTTCGTGCCAGTTTTTTTTTTGTGAATTCTTTTTCTTTTTTCTTTAATATGCTGTACAGTCGTGTTTATCATTGCAGTTTCCTTCGTTCATTCCAACTGTCACTCGCCTATCAGAACACACTAGAACTTGGATTTTTCGACATTTTCTTCAAACCTTTTAGTTAAGTGTCATCCGCTGCAAGGTTTGTCCTCCAACAAGTCTCGGCCTTCTGAGAGCATATTCCTCAAGCGGCCTGTAAACCTGGGTTTTGATAAAACATCATCTTCACAGGCCTGTTGATCAGTCAAACTGTGACCAAGTTTGAAACAAAGCTTAATAGCACACTTTGCTCGAAACTGCTGCCACTTATTCTCAAAGAGCCGTTGATTCACTGATTCACGAAATGATTCGATATGCATTGTTAACTATGCCATTTTTAACTCGCCCTGAAGTCGCATCATATGTAAGCTTGCATCCCATTTCAACGGTAAGCTGCTAGTGTTACCGGATCTGATTCCCTGCTGCCAGTCTCATCCCTTTATTTGCAACCTTATATTTTTAATAACATTATCAATGACCTCTTGTCTGTAACAGAAGAATAAGACCTACGACATAAACTTGCCTCCTGCTAATTCAGATTATTTTCTGAGGAGCTTGCAATGCAGTGAAGATTGTCGCTGAGCTTAGGCTTTTTTAATTGTCGAATGATACATTCATTGCAAAAATAAGCGCAACTGAAGGATAACATGGGGCTCTTGAATTAAAGTGAAAAATCTGCATGTCTTATTTATTCGGTGATCTCACTGTCTGCTGCGTGTAGTGCTGGACTTGAAATGCTAGATGGCAGTGACAAAAATAAGCGTCCTCTTGAGTCGGTGATATGTACAAAACTGGACGTTAAGATTAGTTTTATATATACTGTCCTAGCGTAACATACAATAAATTATTTTATTGCAGTTTATTTTTGAGATATCCGGAATTATTTTGAGCACAGTTCCATTATAATAGACCGCGAACGAAATCGTTCATGCCATGCGATGTACTTCACTTCTACACCCGCTATGAGGGCGGGCCACTGAGTCTTAATCAGCAGCAATTTTAGCACTTTTTCACATCTAGGTCAACCCACCTTACTGCCTGTAATAGATTGTGAATATAGCTCATTTTCTTCTGGCATGTTTTAGCTGAAAAGACACGTAGAAATATATCTATACAAACACAAGCACAAATAGAACGTCCTCATGATCACTCCTCTCACTTGGTTTGCGGGTGAGAACGAAGTGATCAGATATCCGCAAAGAAGTCCATATCATCGGTGGACATTGTCAATCGAAAAGTAGCTTCCCTGATTGTTAATCCATTAATCAATGAATTAACTTCGATAACAGTTATCGATAACTTCTAAACCCGGTGCCCACGTGACAACTTTCGTTGCCCATAGCAGTCTAGAGACAACTCACCTAATCCGTTTAAGTAGCTGCGGCACGGCTTCAACTTGCAAAAATTTAACTCTTTAAAAAAATTGTCGAAAATGTCAGCCGCTACTGCAATTTTTACACCATAGCAAGTAGCAATGGTAAACTTTCTACTATCGCTCCTCATTACGAGCAATTTAAGTGCGCAAATATTGATATTTTAAGAATATGTGCACGATGTTCATTGACTTCATTGTGAAGTAATAATTTCATTCAAATCATTGGACACAACCATTGGACATAAAAATACAAAATGAAAATTTTACCTACAACAACTATAAATGACTTTAAGCCCATCGCTAGTTAGGTTTTAACTACTTGGGCAAACAATAAGACTAATGCACACCCACTTGTTAGCAAAACTTTCAAAGTATATAGTCAAGTATATTAATTTTGAGCAACACCACGGAACTTATACACTATGGGTAAACTCGAACTAATTTCGGGTAAGTCGGTAAATATTCGGGTTCTATGTCGGGTAGGTTAGGGAGGCAAGGCCTGTTTTTTCTTTCATTAAAAATTTTCGGGTAGTGTCAATTTTAGTACAGGGTGAGATGGGGTTAGGCAATTTAACAGACAAAGAAGACAAAAAGGGAGACAGACACCAGTTTAGAAACACGCCGAAGCCAAGCGCGGAGGTACTCCCACGCAGGACGACGCGCACGGGAACAGCAAGAAGAGAGAGAAGAATAATAACAGAGAACGGTAACATCAGCAAGAGAATGAAAACTGTAACAAGCAAAGTGTGCACAAAGGACAGATGTTCCGAGGTCGCTGTTCACCACAACGTGAGCTGGGCGAACCAAGCGACGCAGCTCAGTGGCGCATCGCCCATCGTATGTCTCATGAGGGCATGTCCCAACTCGTCCAATAGCAATAGGGACCATTAACTACTCTGGTCCATGCCACTTCACAAACAAAATGAGAGGATTCAGGAGAGAGGGGAAGACACAGGACGCCAGCAAATCACAGAATACAAGCTCGAGGGCGCTTCACAGTTGATCACCTGTACCAAGAACACCAAATGGGAAAAGAAGAACAAAATAACTTTACATTGGATTCACACAGTCTGGCGCGAGATTTGAAGGGAGTAAAGCGGCAAGAAAAAATAAATATAATAAATAAAGGGAAGAGAAAATGTGATATTCTGAAGGTCTAGTCAAACAATATCGGCGAGGTCTTCCCAGCCTCAGCTCCCTGCGACACCGCCTGGCCGAACCTACCTAAAGCTCCCGTGATAACCTCTAACGCCGTAAGTGACCCACAACCAAGGTAAAGCGAGATTATTATTATATTGAGTAGTCTAAGCCTCCACTTCCACAGCAACGGCAATCAACAGAGGGAGAAACAAGGGACATATAGTATGACGACAGAAACGGGGAACCCATGCACGAAGGTGCCCCCACACATGACCAACGTGCATGTGAGAGCAAGTCGGGAAAGATCATAATAAAGCATGGGCAAGTAGGAGTATGAAAATAGAAGGAACTAGCTAATGATTAAGGTAACCTACACGAGCCCCCTCCTCCCCCACCGGGGTCGCCTCGGCCCATAACATAGGATGGGCGAGTCCAACAAAAAGGTAAAGCGAGATTCAGCACGCACTTTATCAAAAGATCTATACGTAGAACATCAAGCATGACGGTGTGCATCAGTTAGTTCACTGAATATCGAGTAGAAAGGCCTTCAATGCCCTCTTCACAGACCGCACGTTGGTCAAGTCACGGAGAGCAACAGGCAAAGAATTCCAAACCTGAACCGATCGACGGTGGAAGGAATCAAAGCACTTCGTTTTAGACACCCGAAGGCATTTCAACAGCGTATTCTTTTAGCTCTTCTGTCATTAGAATGATCAATTTCGCAGCTATGGAATTTGTCGAGAAAAAAATGCACTGTGACCCATACTACGCAATCGGATTAGTTGAGTAGCCTCTAGGCTGCTAGCGGCCACGAAAGTTGTTAGGTGGGCATCGCGCTTTAGGATCATAAAGGAAGTTTATGAAAATCCGTTAACTTTAATTTTAAGGATAGAAAACATAAACAATTAGGCTTACCTCGAAACTATTTGAACACACAGAAATATACCAAAACAATAAAATGATCTTTTTCTGTTCTTTTTGAGGTTGTTAAACACCAACAGAGATATCTTTTCCAAAATTTAGAGCAAAAATGATAGCATACTTATGAATTTAAAGAAAATTACTGATAAAATGGTCGAAATAAAAAAATGGGAAACACTATCTACACCCGACTTAATTTTTGTTCTTTATTTCTTTTTCCATTTTTTCACTAGATTCATGACAGTTTATACACATGTGCGTACGCTTCTCCATTCTCTGATGCACTTGAATGTAAGCATTTACACGGGTCGTTATAGTTATGGCCAGTCTATTGGAATCGCTGATACACTGGTCAAATGGTAGGTTGATAGTTATAACCTCCGCTCAGGAGGTCATGTTTTTGACGAGTTTAGCTGTTTGCCTGTCATTAAGATACTGTAACCACAAAAGTTATGGGCGGATCTGCACGAAAGTTATTGTGATTGCCAGGTATGTTAGGAGGAACAGATGATTAACTTTTGGTAAAGATCCGTTCGTTTGTTTGTTTGTTTGTTTGTTTGTTTGCTTGCTTGTCTGCCTCTTTTTTCTTAGAATCATAACTCAAAAAGTTATATAACGACGGATCTGTATGAAATTTTCAGAAATTGTTACGGTCGTTACTTTGAGCAAATGCCCAAATTTTGGTATAAAGCTGTTTGTCTCTTTGTTTATCTCTATGGTTGTTTCATGTTTGTCAGTAATGCAAATCTGAAAGTTGCCAACGGATTTTAATTAAATTTGTACGAATTAGTAAAAATGTTACACGACACAGTGATCAAATGTTTGCGATGATAGGGTTGTTCGTTTGCGTGTTTGACTGAGTATCAAATTGTTCGTCAGAACAGAGCTCAAAAAGTTAAGGCCGGATCTTCAAGACAATTACAGAAGCTGTTATGACTGTCAGTAGGCACAAATGATCAAATTTTAGTGGTGATAAAGAGGAAATTATAGTTTCAGAACAAATTTCAGTTTTTCGTTAAAATTATCTTGCTCGGAGGAGGCATTCGCTCTCAGAGTGCTCAAGTTACGTTTGCCCCAGCTGTATCTACCACGCCGTTTGAATGGTGGTAGGAACTCTTCTAACCACTCCGATCGGAAACAAATTTTCATCTTGAAAGAATTGCAGCTCTAGAACATAAATTCTTAACGTGTAAGAAAATGGAGAGATAAACAATCAGATAAAACACAATGGCCTTTATTATGGTGTTTGGTTCTTATCTACACAAGATATTTTATATGATACTGTGAAATACAATTAGCAGCTTTCATCTTTTGGCAGCTCTGGAAAGAAGATGGTATTGATTTACCTAGGTGAAAGTGCCCGCAGTCACAGTTCAGTTTTTTTTTTATATTTGAAATTAAGATGGAGTTGGTGTGCGCGCAGCAACCTCTTGAGCAGAGCCACAACTACGGGCACAAATAAGGTAAAACTGTCAGTGGGGCCTGTTTTTAACCCGGGAATAAACTGGTAGCTATTCGCAGTAAAAAAACTCGTTCATTGGTTGTTATGAAGTTTTGGTGGCTAACGAAACAAAACTTCAAAAATATCGCATGTTAATCAGTCCGATATTGGCTTTTAAAAGTAATTAACAGTTACATTTTCTAACTAGAGCACTCTGAGAGCGTATACCTCCGCCAAGCGAGGCAACGGTAGCAAAAATTTCAAATTGGCTCTGAAACCATAATTTTCTTTTTACAAACTCCAAAATCTAATCATTTGTGCCTTTTAATAGTAATAACAGCTTGTGCAATTTTCTTGAAGATCCGTTCATAACTTTTTGAGTTATACTGCTAACAAACGTTAAGGCAAACATGAGTCAAACATACAAACGAACAAACCGATCTGCACCCCTATAGATTTCATAACTAATCCCCTATAGATTTCATAAAGATCTATTCATTATTTTTTGAGTTATTGTGCTTACAGGCATAAAATTAAAAACAGTAACAAACGAACGAACGAACGAACCAACGGATCATTACCAAAATTTGGTCATCTACTCTTCGTTATATACCTAACAACTCATGTTAATGTCATAAAAATCCATCTATAACTTTTTGAGTTATGGCATTCAGAAAAATGAGGCAGACAACCGAACAAACAAACGGATGGACATATCTTCACCAAAAGTTAATCATCTGTTTCTCCTAACGTACCTAACAATCCCTGTAAATTTCGTTCAATTCTGTTCATAACTTTTTGAGTTATCTTGGTGACAGACTGACAAACAAACAAATAGACAAACATACAAACAGACAGACAAAGAGACAGACAGACCAATACGACGAAAACATAACCTCCTTGGCGGAGGTAAAAATGTTAATTTTATTAATTAACAATTAGGTTTTAGTGCCTAGCTCTATCATATACTAGCATCAGTCATGAGTTTTCTACTATTAGATTTTATAAGTTCTGAAGGTAACGTGATGGTTTACTCTTATTCTCAATAGTTGAGATGTGCTCGTGCAAGGCAGGAAATGATTTCGTATTGTATTCAACTGCCCACAATACAGAAACAATTACCATATTCCCTTTACCAGTCCTGCTACAGCGAACGTTGCGCACAAATTCTGAATTTCACATTGGAATTTTACACCATGCTTCTAAAAAGTCTCCGAGGTTCTGCAGCAAAATATTTTGCCCTAGAGCTTTCTATGAGGGGGAAAGCGCACGCGAGTAGCGGAGTCGACCAAAAATACGAAGCTTCCAAAATAGAAAAACATGATAATGGCATTTGCGGCGATGTTATTGTGCAAAGACCTGCTGCCATTGGTCACCTCGTGCTGTGAGTACCGCCGGTGGCGCAGCGAATAGCTGCGACCATGCCGCTGGAATAACTTCAAAGGACACAAGTTCTAAGTGTCAGTGGTGTCACTTTTTATAAAGAGAATGAACTTCAAATAGAAAGTAGATCAGTTAATAAAGATGAAGAAAATGTTATTTACCTACATCTTGCTTCCTTGGTATTTATCCAACTTAATCATATTTTACAGTTATATAGTAGATACTAACACTGCATTAAAAGAATATGTGCATTATAAAATTTTACTCATCGAACTTAAGCGAATCATATAGATAGTTAAATGCAATTGTTACAGTCGTGCTAACATCATACGAGGGCATCGTAATGAAACATAGAGCAGCAAATTTTGCCATCGACTTCAGGCAATGTTTTTGGGGTAATACAACATGTTAGCCAGTAGAACACATGATATCTCGGGCTAATACATTAAGAAGTTAAAACTGTTACAATGCTGCATAAATGTAATAACAGCAGGATAATAGAGCACAGATATACTACAACATAACGAAAATATAATAGGTATACGTGAGAGCTACACCTATTGCCCCACGTATTGCATATATTGTTGTAAAAAGCAACCATGCAGGAAATCGTATTCATGACTTCAGTAATGATAAGTAAATTTAAGAAAATTAATACGTTTTCTTGCATTCACCAGTGAAACGAAGAAGCTACAGTGCATCGATGAGCAGTTACGTCATTGCCGCTTCGCACGCCGCCGTTAGCGCTGACTGGTTACGAAGCTCGTGCATGCTTTCAGCAATACAAATGAAGAAAAAGGCAGAAGAAAATCAGATTATGTACAAAACAATAGGGAATTCACAAACGACAGAATAAATATATGATGAAAAAGTATTCATACCGAATAGATAATTATAACTAATAATAATTTGCTCACGATTTGGATTTTCCACCATACTGCAATATAAGAATGATGTCACTGTTAAATTAACTGCTCCATACATACTATACATCCTTGGGGCAGAACAACTGCATCTTCATATCATATGACAAGAAAACGTGGATCAAAAATTTGTTGTCTTATAGAAAGTTGTTGACTATCTTTAGTTAAGCTTTTAAACAGACAATCTCCAGCCGTGGTGTCCCCTTAGGGCGACGTCCATGCAATCGTGTTTCATGCAGAATATTGGACAGTGCATGCAAACTGACGTCAAGCCTTCTGTAAAAACTTTTTTACATGCCTTGCCGGGTTACCCGACGATTAAAATTTAGTAACTGTGGCGATCCTCGGGACCGACCAAAAAAAAAAAAAAATAGACGACCTTGTCGTGCGATTTGCAGGAAAACTCAATTTTCTGCATTTTTATTATCGAATAAATCTTGATTTCGGTATATGAATTGGTCAGATAATTCTTTATAGCTTCTCCGAGTTACATTTTGCTAACAACATAATTTTTCGCATGAGAAGATATTTCATTACCTCTCACCATGGCTTCACATTGTGCAATACCCAAACAAGCGAGTGCTCTCTCAAAGCTGGCTTCAAGGAATATTCCAGAATATATATACAACGCTACACTTGACTGCCACTCCTAAAAAACATAGGGCAGACAGCTCATCGATGACTCTTCGATAATTTTTCAAAATTTATTTAGCTATATCAAACAGGCAACCAGTTATTCATCATGAAAGAAGGTTTACATTTAGTTTGTAAAAAACACATTGATCAGCAGAGGCGGCTAGTAAATAGCAAAACTAATTTTGATCAATTTTATGCCATGTTTGAGCCCAATAATTGCATGAGTGCCACCCACCGTTCGCCTGGATTAGCAAATTTGTGTTTTCATAAAAACCCGTTCCCTGCATCACCACGAATCGTTGATTTCTCATCTCAGGTCCCTTTGTTGTTACTTAAAAAAATGTTTCACAGAGTTTCATATAGCAACCACAAGGTTTCTTTTGGCACTTTGAGTGGGCTGTCAGGTACAGTGTAGTCTACGTCTAGAGTATCATAGAAATTGCGGGAGTATTGCACGAACATCGAGACGAAGTTTATGTCCATATAATTAAATCATAACACATAATTATGCATCATTGAAACTATTTACGCAGTAAATGAGTATGTACTTTATTGGAAAATACCTTGATTTGAATGATAACTTCTATAGATTGCATGTTTTCTACTATTGTCCGCAAATCGGAAATTTTGTCGGTTTTTCTTATTTATCGTCAATAGTACGCGCTAGTTTTATTTCTGTGAAATGTTTAGCATCTGAGGCATAGTACAAAAATGCAGCCGCAACGTCGAGGTGAGAATACTGATGCAGGCGAGCTGTATAACTTAATTGGTATAAAAAGTTACTCAGGAACTATCCTGCTTAGTAAATAATTAACGTCACAGCTGCTGTTATCATTTTATTATCTCTGCGAACGCAAGCTAACTAATCACGCGTTTTATACAATATATGATGCATGGTTTATTAGCGCCCGCGAACGAAGTGAGAGAGGTGATAATTTTTTCGTTGAAGGTTTAAGTATATGTATATATATTTGTATATTTGTCTGTCCACTCAAAAAGTGGTAGAAGGAGTTAAGAAATGTTCATAATTTTTTCCAGGGAGTCTGGTGGGTTCACCTAGATGTGACCCATGTCAAAAAGCTAGAGTTATCTAGCCATCAAAAATGATGGCGATGAACTTTGTTTTCTAACCCCCCCCCCACCCCAGAATGAGGCAGGAGTTGAGTAATAATAATAAATTTTTTCTTCAGGCAGTCGATCAGGTGGGCTGTCTGAGATGTGAAAAATGGCAAAAATTTTGAGTTACCTGGCCATCAAAAATGACGGCGTTGAATTTGTAACTCCACTCAGAAAGAGTTGAGCAATGTTCACAATTTTTTATAGGGAGTTAGGTGGTTGACTTAGATGTGAACAATGCCAAAGAACTAGAATTAGCTGGCCATCAAAAATGACGGTGATGCGATTAATTTTGTTGTCTGTCGAGCCACAAAAGGCAGGAGTTGAGTCATGATAATACTTTTTTTTAGGCACTCAGGTTGACTGAGATGCGAAAAATGCCAAAACTCTAGAGTATGCTGGCCATAAAAAATGACGGCGTTGAATTTTTCACCTACCGCGGGTGATGATCTTACGCCACAAGGTGTTCTAATTCTAATGTGCAATTGTACCCGTTCTCTGCACTTATAATTCAAAATGTACGGTTGCAAATCCAGTTTTGTGCGGTTTGTAAATTTGTGCTTTGTTAGAAACTGCGGGGCTGGTGTCACAGGTAAAAGCTAACGAGGAGCTACGACGGAAGTCACTGGTAACTGACCTGAACAGATTCTTATTATTATAGGGTTGTGACTTTGCATATATGCAAATGCCCTAAAAAATTTGCATATATGCACAGGATGCATATATTATGCACTTGCATAAAATATGCACAGCGTTCTTGCATAAAATATGCACGAGCATCTATATATTAATACGCTTGTATCTACGTGTTTGTGTGTCACGCTCTTCACAAATAGATATCCGTAAATTAGAGACTTGACTTCATTTCACCTGTATCATATCAACGCTTTCGCTTTCTATACAAAAATTTTACTCGCTTTGCTGGTAGCGGATGGCATTCCTGATAGGGTCTGAGGAGTAGCCAGGATACGCCCTGGATAAAGAAAACGGGTAGTGTTGGCATCTCTGCTCTAAATTAATTTTTCGAAGAGAATCTGCTGCTGGGAAAGCATCAGCCAGTACAGTGCGATGTCTGAGGAAATGCAGTGACATCATCAGAACAAAAGAATACTCTCCAGCGAATGAAACAATCGACCCAATTTATTTTCGTTTATTGTATGACATTAAACAATGCAAGAAAATGGGTTGTTGATCAGTAATATTCACGAGTTCCGCAATAGTCAGAGAAAATCAGATACACCGAAAAAAATGAGAAAGTGTAAAGTTTTGGCGGGCTAAATTATCTGTAAACTGTGGGAAACGGAACTTTAAAAAAAATGGTCTGCAAATAAAAGGAAAACATTGCAAGAAGTACCGTCGTGTTTCTATGTTTTTATCAAGACACAATTGCGAATTTTCTGCTGAGAGAACAAATGAGTGATTATAAAGTGAGAGCATTAACAAATCGTCGAATTCTCACAGGTCACCCAAGCTTCACGTTGGAGACGGAATGCGTCACGATAGACAGGGTTAAGCGGCGGATGTTAGTTGGGACGGTGTGGATTTAGTTAGAAGCGCTACCTCAAATTAAATAAGGTGAGTGAAAACATTCTCTAATCGTCTAATCGTGTGTGTCACGCTCTTCACTAACAGATAGAAGGAAATTATAATGTCCCGAGGTACTCTTGGATACGACCCGGGAAGGGATCAAAGGATATAGAAATAGTCAAGTTCATATTTCAGCTTCTATGCGGCTCGCAGGTCTAGGGTAGACGCTTCATGGCCAGACTTGGGACATTTTCAACCTTGGCGTGCGTGACACTGGTACGAGGGTATCATAATTAAAGAACAATTCTTTTGTTTGAAGAATATTTAAAGGTTCATTTAGTATTAGACAGGGGAAAATTCGGATGATACGGGACTGAGATATCACTGAAGAACATTGTTTCTGTCCTGTGGTATTTCTAAGGGGTTCCAGCTGCACCCACAGCAGCGTAATCAGAAGGGTAGGAAGTAACGTTCCCATGTTTCGTAAGACTGATTTCGTCAGGATTAAGTGACAGGCGTTTTTTATGTGGTAGGTTCGAGGGGCTGTGTTAACTTAGGTGCGTTATAATAGCGTATAGCTTAGATTGCTACATCTTATAAAGTGGGAGCATTACCACCGGTCACGTTAGCTTATAAAACTTAATTAAACATGGATTGGCAGGCATTGTTGAGTGGGAATGAGTTCGGCAGTGATAAGAGACGGATGTTTACTCAGACGGGGTGGGCTACGTTAAAAGAGCTGCATTAGGTTAAACTGAGGTAAATTGCAATAGTGTAGCGTGGGTTGGTTCATTTTGCAAAGTATAGTCTTAATTCAACCGTGGAATTCCACGGGTCTCGCTAGTATCATATGAAAGTTATTATTGTCAGCAAATTTTACTTCCGCATAATATATGCACGTGCGTATTGTATGCATTGTGGTAAATATACAATGTTCAAAAAGTGCACATACTATGCAAAATATGCATACAGTTTTTCCGTGCATATGCAGCATAGTATATGCAAGTCAGGGTCACAGCATATTTGTTATCATCAACCTTACAATATAACTTTGCCCTTAGGCCTCGGCATCAGAGGCTGTGCTGCTGTAAATTTGCCTGAAAATAACTCTGGCAGGTGGTGCAATATATTTCAGCAGAGGCTCTGTCTGGTAGTTCTAGGCCTATCTTTATTCTGTTAGCAAATCACACATTCACTGATTGTATACATTCTAGTATTGTTTATAGATTACGTAATTATCTTAGGTACCTAACTATGACTATGCTTTCCTGTATTTAATTTTTCTCCGTTCCCAGTGAAGCGTATATTCTACCATTGACCACACGATACCGGTATCGTTCGGTCCATGGCACTACATATCCCCTTCATTGACAGGCTTAGTACAGTAACTCGTTGACGATGTACGTGGCACTCGTATCCTAATTGGGAATTTTGAGGCGACTATCAGATACTGTTCGATGTCATTCACTATATACTCGTTAACGTTGCTTATAATTTTCGAACAGGGAGTTTTGCTGCTCATGATGCATGCGGTTGCTGAAGTTAACTAAGCCTTGCGTCAGTACTGGCAGCATCTGTGTATGTAGGCATAGTGTTCTATTGCCTAAGATACATGGCACAAAATAGGAGGCTGATCTTTATCAGAAGTGTCACCATCAACCTTTTTCCCTGCACAGTTTGTTTACAGTATATATTTACTGAAAGTAAACAATGTGGAAGTTGTTTGATAACTTCTTTCCCATCCTCGCCACAGACCGTGACTGACTGATAACAAAAGCCTTTAGCCAATCTTGTTGTTGACGCAAGTAATTACCGTCTGCTTATCACGAAGCACTAATCCCCCTTATAGCCACACACACACCAGGCCCTGGAATGGTTTCCTCTCTTTGCTGGCGGGTTTTCCCTCAGTGAGGGTAGATTGGATGCTGCACCGCCGCTCCGCCACCCACGGATTAAAGCGCATTACAAGCGGCTCCGGTGAGCCACTGAGGGATTAGCGGTCAATTTCCACTGATTACATTCCTCTGATATCCTCACCACTGGTCCTCTGCGTCTGGTGAAGCGAGCCCACTCTCCTCACAGTGCTAGTCTCCGGCGTACGCAGACGCACTTTTATGCGTCATGTGCATTACTGTTTCTTGTTTGTAGCCGTCGTGATGTGATCGTGCTCGTACATGGTAAGTACTCCCAGGACGTAATAATATTATTGCGTTTTTTTTACCTTGGGCGTTATATGTATGCGCAAATCACAACACTCCCTTATATTATGTCTGTTATGTGAGGGTCGTATTGTGAATCAGCATTTAGCTTTTATTTAAAATACACTCAGATGTCTACGACCTTTATTCACGTTATAAAGAATGGTTAAATGATGCAGATAATTTACTTAGATCTTCTACTTTAACTTAAATCGCAGAAAATTATCCACATCATACACGCATTCTATATAACCTGGATAGGGGTCGGAAAGATTTGAAGCTTATTTCTATCCAGTTCATATGAAAACTCCAACCAATAATAATTCTCTGTATTCGTGTAGTGAACAAGAAAACTGTTCGTTGGTTAGTATTTGTCCGTTGACCCTACACTGATACATATTGACGAGGCTTTGAAATGGTTTCCTTTCTTAGTTGATAAGTTTTCCCTGTGCAGTACGCACTTAAACTTCATTCTTTGCAATTATTCTTTTTGAGGACCATTCTTTTCTGCTGTGCTGGTTTCCAATTTTTCACTTTTTATAGCTTTTCTTTGCGATATCAACTGGTTATTTTCATTTTCGCTCAATGTGCTCATGCTCTTTCTTCCTTGGCATTTGTCCTCAGTTATAGTTCCTTAATTCTTTCTCCCTTATTCTTTTGATCTGTAGATGTCCTGGCATATAGCAGTCCAGGAAAACGGGACTCTTTGTGACTTGTCAAATCCCCTTACTACTCTCTCTCTCCCTCTCTCTCTCTGTCTGTATGCTATAATTCTCTGAGCTACAATCTGCCAACAACTCACTATAAAGTACTATGCTAAACAAAAATGAGCTTTCGAGGTCAGGTCGAGCACCATTGGCCTTCATAAGGTTAGGTAGAGGCCAGGACTGGTTCTGCTAACGATCCAATGACGTTCGCAAAGTGAAGGCCAATCAAAAATTGACACTAAGTAAGGCCTATGATAAATTGACGCTAAGTAACGGCGGTTAATTAGAACACTAAGCGATTCAGTCCTTGCCTTTACCTAACCTATATGAGAGTAGTATCTTTGAAGGGGCTCTCAAGCGGGGTAGTGGTCTGCGGTGGTGGTGTTGGTGGACTAAAAAGTGCCGGCGCATTTTTACTATCGAGAAGTGTGGTTTTACCATCCGTAGACTACGATTTTTCCGTCCCGTGTATCGTAGAGGCCACTTATGGAGTAGCGTAGAGGCCATTGAAGAGTAGCATAGAAGGCAGGTTTGGTAGCATAGAAGCCAAGAGATTGCGGTATAGCTCTCTATCTCTCTCTCCCTCATATGCATAATCTCTCTCACCTTTACTCTCTCTCGCTTTCTTTTCCAATATCCTATTAATCCATTCTACTTCCTACATATGCTCCTATTTTTCTGCATCCTCTTTCTTCTGCAACCTCCGTCTACTCTAGTGTCATATTTACATCGCTACATCTCATAATCAGTTTTTTTAATATGTCATCGTTACTATCTTCTTCAGCCTGTCTTCAAGTCCGTTCTTTTTCACTTTCGAACTATATTTGTTTCACTTCCAACTGATTCCCACTATCAGTTTCTGTTCCATTTGGTTCCTCGTTCACATTCCGCCCCCAGAAGCTCCATCCCTTATGTCCCTACACGCCCTAGCCACCTCTGCCATGCCTGGTAAGCGCCGCTCCCCCGAGACTCCCCGGTTTTAATTACCTCGACTCGGGAAAAAGAAAGAGGGGACCTCGGCCATCGCGTGTCGAGGAGAAGGGCGAGTTGCAGAGGTCTGAAGAGGGAGTGGGGGATTGTTCAGTAAGATTCCAGGGCACTCTAAAACGTTCTGCAAGGTGAATACTGGCAAAGCAAATCCTGAGCTTGTAATACAAACTCTACTATTTCCGAAATACATTAGAGGAGCAAAGCCTGCAGCACAGTTACGCTAAGTGCAATCAACGGAATGATGCTCTTACTGGAAGACAAAGTGCATCAGCGTCCTCTGCATAAATTCAGGTAATCCTAGTTATAGAGTTGATCGGATGAGACAGCAATAACCAAACGTGGCTGTAAACCCGGTTCTCTACAATAGAGAGTTCTGAAGCAGTAGTAAGAGCGAGGTGGCATGGGTGCGTACAATAAGTTAAACTATATAAAAATAATAATAATACCTAGTTAAGGGTACCAAACAAGGATCGGCTTCCAGAGAAAGGGAAACATGATAGGAAAAATAAAAGTACCTATAAGTAGCATAATTTACAGAGGATTTCTGTTAACAAGCTCAAAATTCAGTGCTCTCTTTATTGGCGTCACGACCAACTGGAAGACGAGCATGCAAGGTAGGACGACAAATGTGACTAGAAAAGCTCCGTGTTGTCATCTATTTCTCGAAGGACATCATCGACGTGCTCCTCACTCCTCATACGGCGAATTCGGGTTACTGGGGATTCTAAGTGCACCTATTTATCAACCTTGTCCTTCAAGATGGATCCAACGTTTCTACCGAGATTCAGATCAGAAGAATTTCCCGGTCAGTCATCATTGCCGAAGAAACCAATATTATAGTACTTCAGAAGGTTCTGGCTTCGAAGCGCAGGATTCCTAGATGGCAATGTCCTTTGACTATTGAGACAAAACTTCGGGCGTGCCCCCCTTAAACCCCTAGCTCAACAGTGGTCTATAATTTCTTCCAATTACGCAGGACCAAGTCACCAGACCTTCCAATCTGCAAAGCAACTCAAAACTGAAAGATAAAGGAGGCACCGGCGTCTCAGCCATCGTGAAGCGTAACTGCTTGTTTGTTGTCGACAGATCAATTCCCATCACTCTCATTTAGCACAGCAGCACACTTGCTGGTACCTGCGTAGAACAAGGATTAGATGTACTTTCAGATTATATCTCCGCTACCCTTCTAGCTATTATAGTATTTGTTCTGTAAGTAGGGGTTCGATGTCATTGTTTGGTGCCCTCTAATTGTGCTCTTAATTTACCTTCTTTCAATTAATTTTTTGCAGGTCAGTACCGTTCCTAATCGTTTATAGTTTGATGTCGACTCATGCTGTACCTGACCTAAGTGAACTGCAGGAACGTTCCTACTGTGCAATACAGTTAACAGCCAGCTACATTAGGCCTCTGTGGGCTGTTACCTTATCTTAGTGGTGGGTCTCCGGAAGGAAGGCCAGGGTATAATTTCACTACCTTACCTCTGAAGCAATATTTTGTTTGTAACTTTATACCCTCACCACTTAATTATCTCAATGCACGCATGCTTATATGTGTAATACGTCGCATAGTTCACACTGTAGCCGTCACTATAGGGGCCATCGGGAGCAGAATTGGTACCTCAGTGACCACTGATTGCAATTAATTATTATTATTATTATTATTTAACATTTATTTCTCCACATGCGGGAGGTGTTCTTGGATTATTATATTACAGCATACATTAAAAATTGTCTATACATTCATTTCTTAGTAATATTACAGCTATTTATTCACAACCTAATCTACATGGCTCAGTGCCACCACATACCAAATGAGTTAACTGGACTGGCTCCGCAATAGAGCTACCTAACAATCACCCTCGCACGAGAAGCAAAATAAGATATAATTGTTTCTACTAATATTACTATTACAGCTTGTTCACTTAAAGTAAGGTAAATGGAAAATGCAGTAATTGCTTCCCGAGGAAAGATCTACATGGCTTAATACTATTTCACCTGATTGCCTAAATACTATTACATATAATTACATCCAATAGGTATGGCGGTAAATACAGCTTGACCTACAGTACAAACATGTAAATATGAAATTATGTATTTATATCTCATAATATGACGGCTTTCATCAAGTGGATTATTATTTCCGCCAAAGGGCGATCCGTACAGTGATACTAGTCGGCTAGGAGGCGCAATTAGGAATATCCTATCTCGACATCGGCTCTCTTCCGCCATATACATGTAGTAGAAGTTGGCACAGTGCACTACTACTGGCAGGAGACTTGCGCAAAAAATAGAGAAAGACACTCGAGAGGACGGCCCCTTTCATGGCCTACCACACTAGAGGACTAGAGGTGCCCCGCGTACGAGATCAGTTATCTCGATCAACGGTCCACCTCACGGAACAGAAAGGGGGATAAATAGGTAGAGAACCTACGTAACTGTATAAAACTAATCATTTCAGCAGAAATTGCAGCCAGCTGCAACATCCCCCGCGGAGCAGGCACTCAGGACAGCCCTCAAGAAGGCACTCAAGACAGTCCTTAGGCTTGTCCGTTCAACAATTGAAACTACCACAGTATAGGATTAGAGAACCAGGCCAAATTCAACGTATGATAATAATAGGCTTATAACTGAACTATGAGCTCACGCAGTTTTGCAATATAACGCATGGTTGCCATTGAGGGTAACTCCATGTAACAAAAAGTGCAAGTAGCCGTGTAATTCTGCTAATATTACAGCTTATTACATACAAATAGGGTAAATGCAGTCATTTCTTCCCGATGAGACATCTGCTTGGCTTAACACTATTTTACCTGATTGACTAATTACTATTACATATAATATTATTCAATAGGTATGACAGTACCCTACAGCATGACCTACAGTGCAATGGGGGCGCTATCGTGGTAGCAGCTGGTATGGAGGTGGTCCAAAAGGTTTGGCCAGTCATTTTAAGCGTTTTATAAGATAGTAAATAATCAGTAAGCATCAATTACGTAGTTTCAAGAGCCAGCAATTATATTTTTTTCTGAAAACATGCAACGGTCCTTGCAGGAGCTGATCTCTGTATCCCAAGGGTTAGATGCGAAAGGTGATCTGACACAGTTGGGCACAATACGTAAAGATCGCCACTACCATACTGTGATCTGACACAGTTGGGCACAGTACGTAAAGATCGCCACTACCATACTGTGATCTGACACAGTTGGGCACAGTACGTAAAGATCGC
>LQNS02278160.1:12797005-12817225 GCA_001587735.2 Parhyale hawaiensis
AACGGTATCTTTGCTACGGACCGAACACATTGTATATAAGCTGGTATTTTGTTTAAGTTTGTTGAAGTGTTTTACTCAAGATGTTACTTCTGCCTGTCTATATAGAAGACCTGAGGATGACCGCACGACAAAGGATCAATGAAGAAAAGCAGAAAATTAAGAAGCAAATAAGAGAAGAGGAGATTCCGCACCGGCCTAGAGGCATTGGGCAAACGTATAGGTTATTGCGTGAATTCTTCACGCAAGGGTCCACTAGTTAATATATAGATCCCATTAGCAAACGTAAAGTTTTATGTTGGTGTGATGGCACTACGCGTCAACACTCACGATAAGCATAATTAATAAGGTGTATTATACTATTATACGTCACAAGTTTCACTTCAGTACGATATCAGACTAGAACGGCTCGTGGCGTAAGACCATCACTCGCGGTAGTTTACAAATTCGCCGCCGTCATTTCTCATGACCAGCTTACTCAAGAGTTTTGGCATTTTTCACATCTCGGTCAACCCACCTGACTGCATGAAAAAATTATTGTTATTGTTGTGACTCAACTCCTTCTGCCTCTTTTTGGGTGGACAGACAATAAAATTAATCGATGCCACTTTTTATAGCCAACTAATTCTAGTTTTTGACATTTTTCACATCCAACTCAATACACCTTACTCCCAACAAAAAATTATGATCATCGCTCAACTCCTTCTCCCTCTTTTTGGGTGGACAGACAAATATACAACTAGAGCACTCTGAGAGCCCATTCCTCCGCCAAGCTGGGCAACGGTATCGAAAAATTCAAATTGGTTCTGAACCTATGATTTTCTTTGTGTCAACAAGAAAGTTTAATTATTTGTGCCTTTTGATACTATTAATGTTTCTGTAACTTTTTAGAAGATTCATTCATAACTTATTGAGTTATGCTGCTTACAAACATTATGCTTATGCTTACATTAAGTCAAACACTCAAATGGACAAACTGATCATCACCAAAATTTATTGATTTATGTCTTTCAGCATAACTAACAATTCATGCAAATTCCATAGCGATTCATTCATATTTTTTGAGTTGTTGTACAAACAGGCACAAAATCAAACATAGGGACAAAAGAACGGCGAAGTTACAGTTCATCACAAAAAATTGGTCATTTAATCTTCGTTATATATCTAACAACTCATGTAAATTTCATAAAAAATCCGTCCATTACTTTTCGAGTTATAGTACTAAGAAAAGTAGGCAGACAAACAAACAAAGAGATGAACAGATTTTCACCAAAAGTTAATTACCTGTTACTGTTAACGTGCCTAACAATCAATGTAAATTTTGTAAAGATCCGAGCATAACTTTTTGAGTTATCTTGGTGAGTGACGGACAAAGAGACAAACACGAAATATATAAATATATATGCAGATATACTTATGTCTTCAACAAAAGCATTATAACCTTTCTTCGCTACCCTCGCACGTGATAAAAAATACTAATATTGAGCAGGGTTCTGTTCACCATTTTCGTAACAGAAGTATTAGGCCTAGTTAGTGTTTTGTTGGCACCACGAAGCTTGAGGGGTAATGAAACAGGAAAAAATGCAGATGATAATTAATGATTTCCAAACGCCAATCTGTTTGTTCATTTTCCACGCCTATATTGCGCATGCCAGTACCTATATCCTGTTATCAGCGCCAATCACTACTTGAATGACCGTACAGATTTATCTCATAGTTAAGAAGCTTGTACATACAAGCTTTGGCTAGCAAAGGTGGTGTGGGATTTTACTCCTTGCTTCAAAAAACGGCATATTTTTTCCTACGTTAGCACATTTACGGAGCTACGATGAAGGTTTCTCAAAGTTGACCTCGCGTCCCCAGAGGGCCGGACGCTGGTGTCACAAACTCGCCCAAAACTTAATTGCCATCCAAACTTTCATCCGCTGTAAACTTGGGACAGTCATCCAAAAAGTAGTGTGGAGCTGGCAGCGTTTGGCAGGAGGGTTTCTTTCGGCATCTTTGTTTTATTATTTAACTGGCGCGGAACGTGCCGACCTGCGACTGATGCAGCGCGAGTCGTGATCGTAGACACCCCTGGCTTTGTGCATCATTGTATTATAGTCTATTTGTTTATTAGTAATCGGTAAACACGCTAAACTCTTGCAGTGCGTTCATATACTTCACATCGTTCGACTGAATTGATGTGCATGTATGAGCAACAAAGACGTGCACGTCTTCTGAGTTCTAATTCGCTCTCTTCACAATCCAAATTCTAAGAGACATCCCAAATGCTGCTAGTGACATGCTAAGCAAACCAACGTGGCGGCTAAAATTTTAACAAAGGTTTACGCTACACCTACACCCAGGGGTCTCTGAGGTTTAAATGATTAATAATTTCGGTGGCCTTTTTATTCTTAAAGTTGGGCCTGCCTCTAGTTCTGCCTGATGCATGACACAGTTTACTCCCATTATAGGCATGTTATCAAAGTAGTGTAAGTGTAGTAATTTTATATTTAAGAGTTATTTTGATGGATATTAAAAGAATTCTCCCTATTTAGTTTCATTGGGCTACGCTTTCGACACTGGTTCAAGTAAGTGTCTTTGTCAGGAATGACGAAGGCACTAATTTGCCTATGCTGAAAGCTTGGCCCACTCAAAATAAGCATTGAGAACTCTATTATTTTCTATCAAAAGGACCCAACCCAGACGTCAAGCATTGTTCTCAATCTTTAAGAGTTAGTGTATAGACTGAGTATTTAGAGCCAAAATCCTTATTGCCAAGTCACACTTGGTTCGCTTCTTCTGTATTGTCAGTAAATTGTCGGTAAAACTATAATGAAAATATGAAAAATTATTGCCCCCTCCACTGAACAACTACCAGCGCTAATAAACAATTCTCCTAAAGTCAAGGGAACAATTATAGGAATATTTACCCTTGGACGAGTCAGCACTCAGCATGGCTCCACTCACACACCGCTCACAATTTTGAAAAGAGTTCAGGTTGAATATTTTTACACAGCGACTGCGAAGCCCCACACACAGCAGTGTTTGGCATCGTGATCTGACCAGACGGCTGTGGGCAGCTTTTTAGATCTCATCTGCCACTTGACCAGACCTCTCAGCTCATGGCATCTCACCAGGGAAACTGGGTAGGGAGCTGCTCTTCTCTCACTCTGTGGTGTCGCTGTAGTAAACCTTTGCAGAGTGGAAGAAGCAGCTGTAAAATACTGACTGCAACGGCTGCTACCGTCTGCTCAGAATACAATATAACCAAAGTATATGGTTAAATTTTCAGTTGTGTCAAAAGGTGGCATCATATACAACTTCGTTTGCAGGTCTTGCAGTGAATTACCTCGTTTTATCAGTTTTTATTTTGTGAATTAAGCTGTAATACTTTAGGAAAAACTTTCATTTTGTGAAGAGTTCAATAGTGCAATAACGTTAATAATATGTTAAATATGTAAGAATAATAATGATATAGCTGTGACAGAGCTTGTGACCCTAGCCTACACATCGTCAGAACCAGCTTGTCGCTGGTTGAGAGGCTCTCGAGGGTCACTGAGAACGTGAACGTTTCGGGTAATCGTCTCATAAAATGCTCAGTCTTCCGTAACTTGGAACTTTCCAGCTTTCTGCGTTACTCTGCCATATTGCGTGAGCTGACTATGCCTGCTCTTACCGGTTCGGGTAACAAGATTATTCTATTGCTTGAAAAATAAGAGAGAAGAACACTTCGCAATCTACCTTGCAGAACAAAATACCATAATCTATTAACTCACATAATGTATTTACCTATAAATAAATTGCACATAATATTTACAACAAGATTTACACACATATTGGAAAAAATCAATGTTAGTGCACCTGAGAATATTTAATATTTTACTTGTAGCGTATATACTAAATATAATGAGAATAAATTTGCGGTATAAGATTGCATACTGCCACTATGTGCACTTGAGTCGAAATGATATTCAACGTTTAAGAAAATATCGCACAATTCTAATTTTCAAGGGTGAAAAGATAATCGTACAGCAGAAAAACATGTTATTTCTATTCAATACTTTGTAGAAACGCCAATTTTAAAGTTGGGCTGTAACCAATCTCTTCCTGTAGTCTTTAATTTACTACTGCATACCTTAGTAGGTGTCCTGTACCATTTTTCCTGGAAACTTGTCTTCATATATGTGATATTTGTTGGACCTCATAGCCGGATTATAATTTTGAAATGTCACCACAAGTTTCCACTTAGATTCAAATTCGGGGACTGACTGGGCCGTTGTAAAATGTCAAAGTTGTTTTCAGCAACCACTTCTTCGTAGTCCTAGTAGCATGCTTGGGTTCATTGTCTTGCTGAAAATCCGATCAGGAGGAGGCCCAAGGCTCTCGACCGAAGGCACTAACTTTTCCCATAGGATTAGTTGAAATTTTACTGTATTTATTTTACCATCTATAAATGACAGTTTACCAACACCTCTCACAGAAAATCAGCCCCAAACCATGATATTAGCATCACCAAATTATGGAATTATGTTACCGGCATGTACGCTTCGCCATCTTTCCTAATTATATGATTTCGAAAATTACTCCAAACAACTCAATCTTGAATTCATCTGTCCATGAAACTCTTTACCAATAAGAATTTGGCTATCTCTATGCTCTTTTCCCAGCATAATCTCGCATCACTGTGTCGTTTTAAAAGGAGTGGTGCCTTCCTCGGTCTGCTCCACCTTACAGTCAAGGATTATGAGACGAACAGCTTAACCCACGGGGAGGAGCCAAGCTGTAGTGCATCATGGGAAATGGGCTCGTGACGTCATAAAAACTCAGTACGTTTATCGGTAGCTATTTTGCATTGTTTCTTCATCATTTCATTTGGGCCTCCAGAGTGTCCTAAAATCATTATAGTTGCACAAAAACATGTATCAAGGTATCTACGAAATTTTTAGCTCTCTGAAGGACAAAATTTTTAATGAACGTTGGTTAAAAGGCTTGTAAAAGAGCTGATGAATTCAACCGGCAAATGCCCGCTTATGTCAGAAGTACTTTTAAAGCTAAGTTTACCATTTTCAAAATGCAATAAATAAAGAGAGTTTTATCGAGAGTAATATGACATTCTGAAGATGGATTTATAGAAATGAAAACCGCAATGTTTTCTATTCATTTTCGTCTTCTACCCTTGATCTGCTATCCTCTATAATTTCAAACCGCTGCATGAAAAATTTGCTCAGATGCGAGCGATTGAACGACAGGATAGAAAAAGTTTAAAAAAGATTGCTAAGAAAAACATTACATGACCAAAGAAACAATTTACTTTCCTTCCGGCGAAGTAATATTAAAGTAAGAGTCTATATAAAATACGCAGAAGCCATACAATTGCTCGGTAAATTTAGAAAAAAACATCAGCCGCTGTATGCTGCGCGCGTTACAGCAGTAGGCTATAGCAGTAGGTAATGTGGCGTCCGACTGGCGTTAACTAACTTGCATAAAAGTTACCTAACCGCATTCCCCACACATTAACTGTCTCACGGAACGATGTTGTTGAAACTGGCAAATGTTAAATTCATAATTTTTCCGATGATACTGTAGTTTTTACGATTAGGAGAGGCGGATATGTTAACGACGCGTGGGCGACGGCATAGCTTAGGCAAACATTTTACCGACACTCTCCGACCGGGTGTCTGCCTGTTACGAAAAAACAACTTAAATAATAATAATAATAATAAAATTTTATCCTTCAAAAAGCAAAAAAAAAAAGTTCGTAGATACCTTGATACATGTTTTTGTGCAACTGTAAAAATTGTAGGACATGCAGGACACTCTGGAGGCACAAATGAAATGATGAAGAAACAATGCAAAATAGCTACTGATAAACGTACTAAGTTTTTATGACGTCACGAGCCCATTTCCCATGATGCACTACAACTTGGCTCCGCCCCGTGGGTTTACCTGTTAGTCTCATAATCCTTGCCTTACAGTAGATCGTCTCTATGTAATTCATTACTTACTGTTTGCTTGGTTACGTGAACGCCTGATAAAAGCAAATCATTCGAAAGATCTTCTCGGGTAGCCATTAGATTTTTTATGTCTTCCCAATTTTCTCCGCAATATTGAAAAAATTTTCTAGAAGGGCATTGATTTCCAACTGTGCCTATCACATCTTTTAAATTTTGTTATAAATTGACTATGTAATTGTAGAAAATGGGACGTTCTGCACACTGCAGATCTTTCTGCAACTTTTCCATCTTTTTACAGCTTAACAACCAGTTATTTTGGTGAAGTAGTTAATTTCTCAAGTTCAGCCATGCCTCATATATTGCCTCATATATTGCAGACTGTGGTTACATCAAAATAAAATATTGCCGGGTCAACGATGTGTTGAAACTAATAACCTCTGCTTAGCGTAAAGTTTAGTAGATAATAAAAGGCAGGAACCAGAACTCAATAATTAAATTAAATGTGCAGCAGATATAAAACTATGTAAGAACCAAAGCATCAGTATTGCATTAAGTGCTACAGCGACGAACCATATTCAAATTAATTATTATTAAGATACACTAGACGTGACGTGAGAAAGGAGGAAACTCAATAAGGTTATAAACCCCCACGCTACCAGTCCAGCAAAAAAAATGAGAAGATCAGAGATCACATAATAACTATGTTTACAGATTGCTTAAAGCTGCCAATACCCGCACCAGCAAAGGCAGAGCCATCAAGACCATTCCAAACATCTACATAAGATGAAAAAAAAAAAAACGGACGAAAACACTGGCTTGTACGGCATCGTACCGGTAGCAAGGCAAACTTATGAAGAGCACAAGTACACGGAGTATACCTCACCGGAGCAAATGGCTCCGGAAGAAAAACCGCCCCTAGATGACCAGGGCAATTATATATTTCATAGAGAAAGCAGACCCCACTAACTTTGCGACGATGCGCCAGATCACAAGGCACAACACCATCCATCATGAACGCACATCGACAAATCGTTCTGTCAAGCAAACTCAGATGACAATCGGCAGCTAAATCCCAGACTAAGGAGCAGTATCACAAAAGAGGAAGAACAATTAAAGCAACGAAGTGTCAACTCTACCGAACCAAACACCCTCCAAGTATGTCGCATAAGACGAATTTCTTACCCAGCTCTACGGTGAAAGGGCGAATCTTAAGCACAGGAATTAAGTATTCCAGCAATTTCTTCGCTGAATGGGAAAACGCATTATCTTGGGTAAAAGTTAGCCTTCTCTCGAATGGAATTTCTTGCTTCTTTAACCATGGCCTAAAATTGTTCCCCAAAATTCCAACGTAGTTATCATCAAATAACCATCGATGTACGTACCTAGGTACCCTTGTTAGCCCTCCAAAGGTCAGCAAAAGATGCCACGAATATCTTTGCAGTTCGATGATCTTCAAGCCCTAAAACATATATGGTCTTCCCATTTGATGTTAAACCACCTTTTTGACTAAGAACAGCAGTTTGATTAACAATTTCAGATGGTAGATTTTTGCGGCTTCATAAAAATGGCAACTACTTGGATCTGCGCAGATCTAATTCATTTTATCGCAGAGTACTCAGGAAAATACTGCCATAATTCAATAGTTAATAACTTAACTCGAACGATTTACAATTTCTGTAATTAAGGAAACCCAATGCTACCCAATATTCTAAGATGCAATGTAGTTCGATAGATGTCCATAAATACAGGAACAGACCCAGGATGTTTAATATTATACAGTGTAGACTATTTGGGTAGGCAAAAGATATCAGCGCCACCAATTTCACTTTAGTAACACAGCAACCCGTCCTGTAAGTACTGATCGTGAAGCGTAATTCCTTAACTATGGGCAGGCATCAGGCATTTCAATAATAAAAAGAAGCTCCATTGACTTCACAATGTACATAGACAGAGCCAAAGAAGTGCATCTACTGTATAAGACGGGCTGCAGTGTGGGCAATCCACTTCAGATAAAAATTTTGTGGCAAAGGGAGAATGCCAGTCCGGGCCGTCAGCATCATCGGCTTCGAAGTAGCTAATCTGAAGAAAACAGCTGTGAAAATGAATGACCGGCACGGCTGCTCCATAAATGGGGAAATAGCAAAATAAAAAAGAAAGCACAAAACTTCCACGTATTACGTAGAAGCGCTACAGAAAAGAATGGAATTTAAAATGATGCCGTTCTTTCTAGTATAGAAGTAAATTGAAATTGGAGGAGCTAATTTTGGCGAAGTGGTTTTAAACGATTAAAGATTGCTACAGAGTAATGTTCACTAAAGTTAATGACTTTATGAATACACTAATTTTAGCAAGCTAAGCTTAAAACTGTGTCTTTTTTTATCGCGAATTGTGTGGGTCAGTGCCCATAGTGAACGCTAGGAGCTAATTACACACAAAACAAGTTTATTGGTAAATCAATTGATATTAATAAAAACAGAAATACAATCTCTACCTATATAACGAAGTATAAATATTGTTCCGGTCTAAAATGAAAATTTGTAAACATTAGGCCAAATTCTCAATACTGGCGAAACCAAGGAAGCCTAAAACTCTGCACACTTGTTGCTTTGCCAAAGTTTACACCTGGGTGTTGAAGACGGTTAAAGTGCCCCTTTAACCGTAAGATCCTTTCATTTGATGCAAGCTCGCCATCCCACACACGGAGCAGGTCAGCGAAGATGATCTTCACATTAAAGCCACGAAGAGGAATGAAGAAAACGAGGTTATGTTACAGTAATTATTGTTCTCCCGCTAATTCCTCCTCTGTTCATACAGCTTTTCGTTAAAGGGAAAATTTTTTGATTGATGCCTTATCAGTGTATATCAAGGTTACGCAGATGCGATTTGTATTTTGAGTGATACGTGACACCCTGCTTAAAACGCATTATTTGGCGCACGTTGTGGAACGGGAGGGAGTGTTGCGTTGCTTATGTAAATCTAACATCGGCCGGACTCACCTCTTTTGATCATTAAGGTTGGCATTTGCAGTGCGTACCTCACAACCAAATCAGTTACCCCGAGTATGAACACTGAAGAAGCATCATGGCAAACTTTTTGTCATCACTTTTGACGACCGTGTACGAGTATACGATAGCCTGCTATATGATCAAATAAAGATTCTAAATAACCACACAAAGTATCTTCTCGTTATTTGAAACTTGTACATGGAGCGTTTGCCACGACGAAGCTGTGCTAAAAGTAGCATAAATGAATTAACTATTGAGTCTGAAAATATCTATTGTAACTCACACTTCACTAAATTTACGGCCACGGCAATTTTGTTCTTTTATAGCTAATGCAACAACAGCTCCTTTACTTACGATATGTTAATATGGTGACTTTTACTACTTGCTGCTAGTGATGCAGCAATAAAATTATCTATTTTAAGCCGAGGCAATTATCTAATAATAAATATAAAGTCGACAGATAATAAAATTTAGCGTTTCGGAAATATTTCCTATAATCAGAAATAAGAGCCTAACAGCTATGAATAAAACAATTTATTTCTGTTATTTCATTTACAGGGGAGTATATAATAGCTGTTATCGGGGGAGATCTGAAACGCGAATGAACCAAGCTGCGTGGAGAGGCCGGATGTTGGCGCTTGTACAGTCAGCGGATGTGGGACTAACTGTCGACAGTGTGAAGCGGTACAGCCGAGGTCATAATGTCAAAACTGGGTCTTGTTCTATGGATATAGAACCCCAATAACACCTATACTCCCCTGTAAAGGAGATAAAAGAAATAAATTGTTTTATTCATAACTATGAAATTGTAGTTTCTGATTATGGGAAATATTCCTGAAGGGCTAAATTTTATTACCGGTCGACTTTATATTTATTATTGTCTACTTTAGTGACACGTCTTATGCAGAGCCAGTACTTCTTATCTTCTGTGGTTGATACAACGTAATGTGCTTTGCTACAAGGGCTCTTTCGATTAGTCCATCAAAATCAAGCCCATTCAACTTGACTTGTAAAGAAAAACAAATAGAAACTTTGGCTTCATGAGTTTGAATCGCGTCGCTGGTGACAGAAGCAACCCATGCAGTTAAGTTGAGCCGCTTCTAAACTCCATTTTAAGAAGCAAGATCGATTAAGGGTCAAGTCCTGCAACACGGTTCAGCTAGCTATATATAGTCGAAGCCTGTGCACCTATCTGAAGTTTTGGACAGATCAACCTAGAAAACTTCGATATTAAGCGACTGAGGCTTGACTTGACCGAAACTGCAGCCAGGTGCGCTGGCCTCGACTTGATAACTCGAGTTTCAGATGTTGACCTTTGATCGCTTCGCTGCGAGACTTTCACGAACTCAATCATACACCGTCAAATGGATTTTTTCAGCTCAATGTAATCAGGTTGCGTTTAACGCCTGCAACACAATTTAAAGTGGCGAAGCTAATTTTTTGATAGTTCCGGAGAAGTCAAGTGAAGAAGCTTGGCTTAAATCGACTTTGTTTTCTCCGCCCAATCGAACAATTGATACACAGGATATATCACATGAATGTGATGTATATGAGTTGTTCACAATTGAGTCTCCCTGCTTCTAACACGCAAGTACAAGTCTTTAGTGGTTTTACATACACCTTCTTCTGATAGTTGGAGACCATTCTATGCTATATCTGTTAAGAAAGGCGTCTATGTAGCAGTTAACAAGAAGAATAATTTTTCAATACAGATAAAACAGATCATAGACTTAAATCGAGGCCTGCAACACTGCTGTTGGATATTCGACTCTAGTAATGAGCATCTAATTAGATTAGATTAGATAGGCGGCAGTAGACGAGCCAAGAGGCCCATTCTCAATGAGACACCGGAACTTACACCCCGGCCCTCTATGAACTATTGCCACTATGTTAGTAGGATATAAGAGACTGGGGAAAAAGAAGAAGAGCAAAGAGGAGGGAGAAGAATCTGAGCAGAAGTGACGATCATGAATGCACGCAATCACGTTCAATAGCCACTGATATGCGGAGTTAAAAATGTCCGACAGTGTAGTTGGAGCGGAAGAGAAAAGAAGCCGGAGCAAGGAAGCCTGGGAGGCTTTTGCTGTTAGGAATGAGGAATGTGTGACTCTTGGAGGAGGAATCCTTAGTCGTGGAGGTTGCCTCTCCCAATGTATGTCAAGACGATTTTTAAACGCGTGGACGGATTCCGCACTAACAGCGTCGGAAGGGAGTCTGTTCCAAATGCTGACTCTGAAATACAGAAAGAACTGCTGACGTTCTTCGAGCGGGGAGGCAGCGCCAATATCATTAAAGGCTAGATCTGGATAAAATTCGCAAAGAATAGGAATATTCATACATATATTTGAAAACACTATAGAATAAATTTCGATATGACTGAAGGAATCTGCTGCTAAAATTCTTTATTTCCTATAATAAACTATGAAACAAACAAACCTGGGCGATAAAACCGTATAATTTACTTACTAAGCTCTTGTAAAGAACAACTGTTGTAGAAATGGAACGGCAAGCGAAGCAACAAAACACAACGGAACATTAAAAGTATAAATATTGGTAACGGGAAATGACTATAGAAGCTTATTCGTCAGTGTCGGTTTGTAATGGGAATGGCTATCACAGACCTGAAACTCTATTTTCAGATTGCTTCTCTATTTCTGCAACTATAGTCACTTCTATCAAGTCTAGTCTCAGTTCCAGGAAACTTTACACTGGGCTGAGGCACTTCGTCAGTTTAAATTCACACGCCAGAATTCACTAAATTGCCCTGATCCTGCACCCCTATCTACAATTTCCGAAACGAAGGTCCAGTAGGTGGGTTCACCTCCTTACTGAGCTCACAATAGCTCACCAGTTCCTTAGTGATAAGCCAGATATTGGTAGAGGAGATTTTTGATCAAGTTCGTTCAAGCTCATGAATGTTTAGTTCAGCGGCTAACATTAAGTTCATCGTCGTATCAGGGTTGCAAGGCTCAACCAGAAGTACGATCTGTTCTCCTGTACTAAATGGACGTCAAGTTCATCTGTTTTAATTTCATGGCTTAGCAATAGTTCACAAGCTTGGTTAAACTTTCACGTCTTTCCTCAAATTTCAAAGCTTAATCAGATTTTCCATAGCTGTACCAACTGTTATATTAGGGCTGTCAGTAGACTCTTATTGCTTTAAATTTCAAGTCTATCAGAATACCATAGTTGTCTCATCTATCATAGCTCTATTGAAGCTTTTACAGCATATACCGGCTCACGATGCTGCTCCAGCCATGTTACACCAGAGAATGACCGACAGATATAGTGGTTTCGAAGAAGGGAAGATGTTTGCTCTAAAGCAAGTCGTACAATTTACTACACTGTGAAGTATGTTAGGTACTGTCTGAAGTAACGGTACTATTTAGTCTCTCAAATCGATACGCATGTATTTTGAATTTTTATGGAAGGAAGTGCTTCTAAGTGCATTTTGCATAGTTCATAAAGATACAATCTCTGCTTCAGACTTGACATGACAGCTCTTCAAGCAGTGCATGAATTTGCTTCACTACTTTACTCAATAGCAAGTAAACGATGAGAAAAGGCTTTAATAGACAGATGCTTTATATTTGGCCAACAAAATCACCACCAGAGCGCATCAAAAACTGGTGCGATCATCGGCGTAATTCATAAAGCGACCGCAGAAGTTACGCTTGAAGAGTAACCACACCAAGAGGTCGTTAGCTACAAGAGAAACCTTTACTCTCGTTCCAAAAGTTAACTTTTTCATTACGGAATCAGTCATGCAACCAGAGTTTTCCTCATTTTTAAGAGCTTTCAAATGTTCAGATCCCATTGATATTAACTCTTTATGATGACTTAGAGGCAAGGGCGTTACCTTGAGATGGTGGATGTGTTTACGAACGGGGAGTAAATATGGCCGCTCTCGAGGCTGGCTGGTGCGCGATTCCATCCACTCATAAGACCAGGAGTGTAATCGGATCTGTTTTAAAAGCTAATACACTGCAGTGACTTGCACGAGAATACCACACGGCTTCCGTCTATTTTATGGCCGTCATGTTCAGGCATACAATCTTGCGATGGTGTTTACTCACGATTGTGGCCGCCGAGTGAGAGCCCAGCTTCTGCGTCCTCATGTGTGGGAATACCTGGAAATTGAGCTGAGACTGGGTTTTGTGTAGCTGCATGTGCCTGGAGGTTTGGACTTGTGAGACAAAGGCACACGTGATGGGAAAAACCATGGTCCCTCAACAGCATCAAGGTTTTGTTTTGTTAAGTTCGTTTTCTTATCATTTGTGGATGTTTGGAATGGGCTTGTTGGCTCTGTCTTTACTTGTGCGGGTATTAGTAGCTTTTAAGAATCTGTACACAGAGCTATTCTGTGATCTCGGATCTTCTCTTTCATTCTTCTTCACTCGCTGGGCTGGTTGCGTGGTGGTTTGTCAATCTCATGGAGTTTATCCTTTCCCACGACGCCAGTCTTGTGTAATTTAAAAATAATAATAGTTGTTTGTTATGGGAGGTTTGAACTAGCGCTATACAGATGCGCATCGCAGAGCACGTGCATATATTATGTGCCTTATGTGATTTTCGGACGACGGCCAGGTTATGTTATACGCCCCCCCCCCCCGTAGTGTGAGGTATCGTTGCTGAACGCCGTGACCAGGGGGAGAGGTAGTAGTGAGCTCTCTTCACTGTGCAAGTAGGGGTCTACGGATAGTTTATTTGGTACTTTTCGTAAATTAGAAGTCCAAGAAATCATTTAGCTTTATTACTTCAATGTTGTTGCGTTTGAATACAATATGACGAGGCCTTTTCCTGAGCAGCTTCGCACCCCGTACGGTGAATTATCCGAATAAGTCGTAGCAACTGCGCCAAGTCAAATTTGATCACAATTCGTATTTCTCAAGCACAACCAGAACGCTCTACTTGTCTGACATTAATTCTTTCATTTGCAATAACAGTGATTTCTTGCATAATTTTTTGAACACAATGACTGTTAAACGTAAAATCTGCACTGGATTGAGAGCATGTGAAGAAGATGGCGAAAGTGGGAGTCTGTCCCCTTATCTGAAGACACTTCTTGCTTGAAACATTTCTTGAAACGGAACGATATGTATGCATCTTCTGGAGTCCAATTTTATAACTTTTTCTTTCAGTTCACGACGCATAAATTCATCACATGATCAATGGATGACTTTTCACGGGCAGCAGACAATTATTTCTTCTATCTTAGGTACTGTCTTCCTTTGATGGAGCAAATTCCTTCAAAGGCCAAAATTTCAGCAATTCAATGAGCAGGTATCATCAAACACAGTATCGTGGCTCAGGTGCATTCACGTTGCAAATAAGCTGACTGGTGTTGCGTTCAAGTTCATTGCAGTGTTTTACTCAATATTTCAAGTGTGTCTCTCACTGTGAAAGACCCGCATTTAATCAAAAAGGAGAAAATGGAATGTAAAAGAAAAACCAGACTACTACTATCTCAAGAATGAAGACGTGCTACCAATCCCAGTCGGAAATTATGGTTGTGATTATAGTAGAACAACCATGATTATGGTCGAGAGTTTGGTTGTTTATCATCGAAATATCCTCCATATTCAACCATTTATGTGGTGCAGTATGGTAGAGATATGTCACATCCTTCGACCATATTATCAACCATAATTCCCAACCATAAATACCCAATTACAACTATTAAGGTTTTGGCTGCACAACCATGATCTACCATAGTGAACCGTAAAAACACCATTCACAACCAAAATCGAGTGTGTTCAGCGAATGATGCAACTATATTCTACCAAGGCAAACTTTTTGCACTGTTGACATATTATGCAGTCGATACCTGCTTTGTTTGCTAATGATTAGTTGCTTATAATAATAATAGTTTAATTATTACGTACGTGTAAGGCCTACAGCTCAGAATGGTCTAAGGCTCTAAACTTCAGAACGATGCTAGAGCAGGAGCTTGAACCAGTCGGTGAACTTAACGCACGTTTATATGTAACTTCTATAACTCTAAGTCGGTACAGAGCTACTCTACCAAGTTTAGAGGAAGTCACTACTGGGGTGAAAATTTTTAGGCCTACCCGTTTTCAAGGCACGAGTACGTAATTTAAATATCTCATAAAACTTTACATCTTCCACATACAGCTAACGGGAATAATTTCTTGATGAATCTTCACAGATATAAACTGAATGAACACAAAAATGGATGTCAATATTTGATCAAGGATCGTAATACTATTCAGCAAGGGATACAACAAATAAAAATTAAAATAATAGGTAATTACGCTAAAGTGGCTTAGCGTAAACAAATCGGTAAACAATAGATAAAAATAACGTTTAGGCTGTTAGTGTCCATATATACCCCGTAATTTTTACATTTCATCGACAGGAAAGAAAAGACTGAAAATATGCACATTTTTTGCACTATGATATGAATTTTTAGATGTTTCATATTCAAACTTATAGTCAAACAATATTATTTTGGTCGATAATGTTGGGAATTCTAGCCATATTAAAATCCATGACAATCCATACATATTCTACCCCATATAATTGGAGGAATTCCATTCATGATCGTACGGACGGAAACCGGTTTGATAAGCTACCATAGTTATGCTCTAGCATATGCTCTACCATATATAGTCTTTACACATCCTTGTACAACCATCTACCATAGATAGTCGTCAAGCATCCATATACTACCATAGACCTGCGTTTCCTGACCAACCTTAAACAACCAATATCGTCTCCACCAATATCGACCTAAATATACTAAGATCAACATTATGTTATGGTCGACATATCTACCATATTGGTTCATCATCCATAATCGACTTTAATCTCTCATAAACCACTATATTCTACTATAATAACAACCATAATTTCCGACTGGGTGGAGAGAGATGAAGCGTCTATGCGAAATGGTGTCAAGAAAAACTTCAAAGTCTACAGAAGGGAATAAGAGCTGCTGATAAGCGTGAGGGGGAAAATGCGGAAACGGTAAGTCGGAGAAAGAGGACCTAAGGATGAGAGCACGACAAAGGATCAATGAAGAAATTGGAGAAGCAAGTCAGACAAGATTCTGCACAGGCCTATATTAACCAAAATATCATTTACTGCGTCAATTTTTTCACGCATGGGTCCACTGGCATCATCAATTAAAAACGGTGATTTTGTTGAATAAAATTTCCACTGGTTTCAGCTAGTGAACTTTGTTTCCCCTCCGCACCTTGGTAAGTTTCCGCTGCGTGTGAAGAGTTGGCCCAAACCTGCCGCATTCACCTAGAAGCATGAAAGCCTTCACCTATGTATGCAACCTAACGTTTTTAAAGTACGTTCAATTAAAATGAGCTAATTTGCGGTCATCGTGTTGCTATGACTTATAATCACCAGTCTTCCACACAGTAGATCTAGTATGGGGGAATGAATTCTCAGTATCCATGTCTGAAAACTTTTTAAAATACATAAAATTTTAAGTGATGCGACTTCAACAGATATAGAATTGTGCAACAGAAACAAAACAAGTGGCAAAAGACACTAAAATAAAACGAAAGTCTGTATTGTAATAAAGGTTGATGCCCATATGTATGCATGGCTATAGGACTCAAAGAGATTTCACATAGCTGAGTCCTCGAAAAAAATTCAAGTTGCGTTCTTACAGCTGTTAATGAGCAAAAATGTAATATTGATAAAATGATAATGTTTGTTTGATTATTGACGCTGAAAAGTGAAAAGCTGTGTAAGAAGCCTACGAATAACTTGTTACATCGATAATGCAGAGATAAATATTTATACCAGCAAGTCGTTAAAGGCGCCACAAGTAGAGGAACTGTTATTTCTGTATCTAAGCTAGACATGACTTACAGTACGTATCAGCATCATGACGAAAGTAGATTTAGCAAATAAAAATGTTTTCATGCACTTATAGACACATTCTTTTACGAGGTGCTATTGAAAAGTTTACATAATATATTAATGAATAAAATTATACCATATCTAAATTTTAGTCACCACCGTCACCTTCAAAGTAAGCCCCTTGGAAGATTAAACACCTTTCTATCCTCTAAATCTCCCGGGAATTTCACTCTAATGAACTTGTTTAGCACCACTTACGATTCTGCTTAACTTTTTTAATTGAGCGAAAAAATTTGCCTTCTATGTTATTTTTCATTATAGGAATTAGAAAAAAATCACAGAGTACCAAGTCGGGCGAATACGATGCATAAGAAACAACTGTTTTTTCAGTTGTTTTGTGTGAAAATTTTTTTAACAATAAGAGCGGTGTACGGTAATCCCTTTGTCAACTCGTCACTTGTTTATTTCGCCAGACAAAGTCCTTTGACACGTCCCGAACCAACAGCTAACCAATATTGCACATGTCTAATTTTCAGCCAATGCGGTCTTCCAGGATCGTCATACGAGAAGCCGTAACATTTTCAGGCGTTGTGCCAGTTGAGGGGCGTCTTGAACAGGGATCATTGTCAACCGATGTACTACTATCTGTAATACGACTAAGCCGTTCGTAAGTTTCACTGTGACCTAAGCATCTTCATCAAATGTTTGCTTCAACATTTGATGAATTTCTGCTGCACTTTTCAAGTGTGTGAAGCAAAAGTCAATGCAAACACGTAGCCCTCAAAAATCTACCATTGTCAATTTCGCTTATAAAGCCAAACGCGACTGCTGCCCAAAGCCGCTTGAGGCACAGACCCACAGAGAATGTATGAGGTGCTGCTATCTTGCTGCTTTCGTTGCACTAGTTACAGTACTCGAGCTGCGTAGATAGTTCGGGAACTGTCGGGCTGTACGTCGTAAGCTATCAAATATTTGAGTCAATCATTAAATGTTAGACATGAAAAATTGTTTCAGCGTTTGCTCCAAAATGAATATTAACCTAAGTATATCAATGTGTTAGTACCTTCCATAGTTAAGAACAATATCAGGTAAATCTGAGAAGTTGGAGGCTCTAATCTTGTGAAGTTTTTTGAATGCCGAATTTCAGTTCCGTATTTTGCGGTTCATTTTTTCAGTTAACGTGGTCCTTTCATCAAAGATTGTACCTGCTTGTGGTGTGGCTAAAAGACTCGTCTCCGTCAATGCTATCGCCTTTTCGATCGGCCCGTAAGCCTCGGATTCTCTCATCGCAGCCACAATTTGCGGAGAACTTCTAAGCCGCAGCACCTGAGCTCTACACCAATCGGGGCCGATTGCTGACAGTCTCGTAAGCCTCTTACTTGACCTGCTGCCATCTATGCTGCTGCTGCTGCTGCGCTGCTCACACTAGTGTCTGCACACTCGAGGGCGGCTGCCAGGGAGACGAGGGCTCTCAGATCTGCAGCAGAAAGGAAAATTTATAACCCGCTCCCCTTGTAGCGACATGCTGTAGGCTTCATGCGATGTGCCATTCATAGCCTGCTGACAAAACATCTATGTATATATTTAGATTTGGGTGTTGAACTGTAGTTAAATATTAATATCAATTAAGGCTGGTACGCACGGTAGCCAAAAGATTAGGTAACTCTCGTAAATGCGCAAAATATTCCGCTCCAAATCTTGCCTCCCTATTCACACGGGGGAATGGTCTGACGGCCGACAGTACGTCGAGCTCCGTTTAAATAAACGACGCTCCCGTGGCTATAGGATGGACAGCGCTACAAAAGCAAATCAAACTAGAGCACGCTGAGAGTGCATATCTCCGCCAACCAAGGCAACTGTAAAATATTCAAATTGGTTCTGAAATTATGATTTCCTTTGCATCAAGGCCAAAACCTAATCATTTGTGCCTTTTGACGGTAATAACAGCTTCTGTAATTTTCTTGAAAATCCGTTCTTAACTTTTCTAGTTATATGCTGCTAATAACATTCTGATAAACATTAGTCAAACACACAAACAGACCAAGCGACCATCATCAAAATCAAAATATTATCATTTATGTCTTTTAACATTATTAAAAATTCTTGCAAATTCCATTAAGATTTTTTCATACTTTTTGAGCTATTTCGCTAACAAGTATAAAATCAAACACAGAGACAAACAAACGAATAGACAGAGCGTCACAAAAATTTGGTAATTTACTTTTGGTGATATATGTACCTACAAATTTATGTACATTTCAGAAGAATTCGTCCATCATTTTTTGAGCTATGGTAGCAGAAAAAAAGCAGACTAACAATAGCTGTTTAACTGATCTTCACCAAAAGTTAATCCCCTGTTATTACTAAAATGCCTAACAATCTCTTTAAATTTCGTAAAGATCAGCCTATAACTTTTTAGTTACCTTGTTAACAGAAAAACAACCAAACAGATGGACAAACACGACAAAAACATTGCCTCTTCGGCGGAGGCAACAAGCAGAATAATATTATAGATGCTTCGCATTGCCTTCGCAACTACAGCGCTCTGAGAGTGCGTACCTCCTCCAAGCAAGGAAAATTAAGGTGACAAAAAATTCAAATTGGTGTTGAGCCTATGATATTTTTCTATCAACACCAAAATCTAATCATTTGTGCCTTTTAACAGTATTAACAGTCTCACTAATTTTCTTCAAGGTCCGTTCATAATTTTTGAGTTACGTTGCTAACAAATATTCTGGCTACCATTAATCAAACTCACAAACAGATCGACCGCTCATCACCAAAATTTAATCATTTGTGTCCTTCAACATCACCAACAACTCTTATAAATTTCATAAAGATTCATTCTTAACTTTTTGAGTTTTCGAGCTAAAAAGCACAAAATTAAAAACAGCGACAAACTAATGAACAAATAAATCATCAAAAGAAATTGGTCATTTACTCTTCTTGTTATACCTAACAACTCGTGTCAATTTAAAGAAAAATCCGTCCATAACTTTTTTAGTTAAGGCATTAAGAAAAATGAGGAAAACAAACAAACGGATGAAGGTATCGTCACCAAAAGTTACTCATCTGATTCTCCTAACATGCTAAACAATCGCTGTAAGTTTCGTCAAAATACTTCATTATGGTGACAGACATACAAAGTGAAAAGCAGACAGACAAATCCGAGGAAAACATGACCTCCTGTGAGGAGGTAATTAACATTAAGTCGAAGCTTATGATAAAATATAATTAAAATAATCAGCAGTAGCTACCACACGAGTGAACAAAGTAACATACCTTTCCCTTTGATACCTTTGATGATACTTCGGACGAGGTCCAGGCGACGTTACGCACGCCGCCCATCTTGTGCAGAGGTGATGCTGCAGTCCGTGACCAGCGGGGTGGCTAACAGTGAGTTATCCCCACAGTTCACTTAGCCGCTTACAGCA
>LQNS02278160.1:12845497-12879185 GCA_001587735.2 Parhyale hawaiensis
AGTATTTGGAAATTGAAATTTCAGGTTACCTTGGATTATTGGGGGGGCCAGGCTCCCCCAATAAAATTATTGGGGGGGCCTGGGCCCCCAGGCCCCCCCTGTTCCGCCGCCCCTGACATTGGTTGATTGTGGCAAATCGATCAGTCAGGCAACGATAAAAACAAACAGTTAATGAAATTGCACAGTAATAATAATAATAAAATAGGAAGAATATAGAAAACCCCGTTCTCCAGATGATCTGCCGCGGTGGAGGCAAATTCGCCCTGGTGGAGGAAAATTCAACGCCGTTTTTTATGGCCAGCTAGGTCTAGCTTTTTGGCATAGGTCACATCTAGGTCAACCCACCAATTATGAACATTGCTCAACTTCTTCGACCACTCATTGGGTGGACAGACATTCAAATATACTTAAATCTTCAACTAAAAATACTATCAGATCTCACTTCGTTCGCGGGTGATAAACAGTCAATAGATATCCGAGAGGAGCACAACAGTACGCTCAGCAAGCAAAGCGAATAACGAAAAACTAGGATCGAAAGTGACGTCAACATCGACGAACGGTACGGCTGAGCAGCCTATGAGTTTTTATTAATTTCGCGATAAAAATCGTCGCCAATTGCAAATTTTATCTTTTAGGCACATTAATAAATGAAAGGAACATATGTTAATTTAACAATAAACAAATGATCAACAGAAAATTGCAGTGGAGGCTGGTGGAACTCTAGTGGCAAGCTCTGGGCCAGTATAGCGCCCTGATTTAACTTCTTCTTTGCAGTGAAGCCTTATTTACAATTGATGTTCAGTTCACAGTGTTCTTCATCTCACTTAATTCTCTCAATTTCTCGCTCCTGACTGGCCAGCTACTTGAGCTGCACGCATGCACAACACACAATAAAACTGTTGTCGTCAGGTACAGAAATACTAATAACTGTTCCTATTGTTTCTCTCGCATAAAGAACATAATCAGTACTATATAATAATTCACGTCGAGTTTTTATTTATTTATATATTTATATCTTTCCTGTCACGCTCTATGGGAATAACATAGGAGAAAATTCAGATTTCAAAATGTAAAAAAAAAGTGGGGTACCTTGGAATCTTTTTCTTCAGTATTAGNAACTAATAACATAGGAGAAAATTCAGATTTCAAAATGTAAAAAAAAAAGTGGGGTACCTTGGAATCTTTTTCTTCAGTATTAGATAGGGGAAAAATAGAACTAATAAGATAGGAGAAATTCAGATTTCAAAAGGCGAAAAAAAAGTTGGGTACCTTCGAATCTTTTTCTCCAGTATTAGATATAGGAATAATGAGGAAGCCCAAAAGACGGTGGGGGTTTTCCTGAGGTGCTAATTTTTTGCCGTCATTTATAATGACGGCCCGGGCCACTAGTACTACTTATATTTTACGTTACTATTAAAAGCCCAACCTACGAAGGCCTGAGATCCGACAGTCAAATACTTCGACTCGTCGCTGTGACGTCACCTGCCAACAGGCAGCCACAGCAAAGTTTTATTTTAGTCCCATTGAGTGCTCCCGTTACACTCTTTGTTTCCTGATCACGCTTAACCACAGAGACTGGAATATACAAGGGAAGAAACTCACGTCAGTGTTCGGGACGATCGCTTAGTTTAATTTATTGAGATCGACGTCAGGGGCTTATATGAATAGTTAAAATATAAGTCCCATTGTCTAGTTAATTTTGCTGGAAGATTAAATATAAATACAGCTGTGAGCTGCGAGCAATGATAACCTTACTGTTCAGGGCTGCCAATGCAGAATCACAATTTACTATTTTACCATTTGAACTTTCTGCATTTCATGCACCGCCTAAGCACTGACAAAGCTTGGGATATTCCCCAAAGCTCTGGGTTTTCGCGTATCACGCTGGGTTCGATTCCGACAAGCTTGGTTTATTTTTCGCGTCCGTATGATGATAGAAAGAGCTCAAGCGTACTATGTAAATAGGTTATTAAGTAAACTAAGTAAATATTTTGTTCGTTAACTGTTAGGTACTGTTTTATCAATTGTAGGTCTATTTTTACAGCCTGATCTCGGGGCTCCCAGAAGTTGCATATGAGCCTTGGCTTGTGAGGTGTTCTGAAAGCTTGGTACCAGACGACGGAAATTGCAACGAAAAGTTCGCCTACATTTTCAGCTCTGCAACGTTACGTAAATTTGTTGTTCGAATTTGTATTTAAATTTTGTAGGCCGTTTTGTTAAGAAAAATTGTAGGATTTCGCTCAACATTACACCGGCTCCCAGATAATCAGCCACATATATAGTTATCCATGAACTTGTATAGTCTACGACCGTAACAGGTATGATCACGCGGTACGAGTGAGATACGCAATCCCTTGTCTGGTGTGTAAAACAAACTTTCTAAGATGCTATAGTAACTCACTAATTTTCAAATTTGGCTCTTCAAATAATGAGTATATATTTCCAGAGTATTCGTACATCACAGCTAACAAATATTTTACGATACAACTAGGTGCCGAATATCAGTCTGGTTCTTACATCGTCGTATATCTAAGCTTTTCGTGTGGCCAAAAATAGCAGAACACTGCCACAGCTCTGTAGGGACTCGCCTCCTATTGTACGGGCCGACAGACAACACTTTTCGGCATTTCTCCACAAACTTGCCTTTTCTCATCATAATTTGGAAACTGAGCGCTCGTGGGCCAGGCTTCCTGCTACTTTAGAGAGGCTTAACTTGGGAGTTTCTGAGAGCTTCCAATCAGACGGCCGATGTTCTCGCGGTATGGCCAAAGTTACGACAGAGAGGGATCGTATTTCTCTTGAATACGATCAGACTAAGGTCCCTTGGGGCGGAGGATTGAATTATCTAATCGAGCTGTACTGTGGCTCGCGGAGTACGGTGATTCGCTTGGTAAAGTTGGTCAAATACGCCTATAAGGTACCGTACGTATTGCGTACCTTCATAATTGCTGCACAGAACCATATCAATGTCAACGGTGAAATTTAGTGCACAAGATCACAGCACTCGTTATTTCAGCCCTACAGCTGCAACAGCGGATACTTTCAGCAAATTTGATGCCCACTAGAAGGCTCAATGTAAAAATTAACAGAGAAACCTTTCAGAATAAGAAAGGTAATTAGCGATTTGAGAGAACACGATATGCGAGCAGCCTCTAAGAAAGCTAAAACAAGAAGATAATCAGCAACATAGTAAGTGCTCAAAGTTTCAACAGCTCCAAAAGACTACACAGCAGGGCTTGGATAGAAGTTGTGACACAAACAGAATACTTTGCGCGTAATGATTGGAGAGCAAACAGGCACTTTACGTGAAGTCCAGCAACACTAAGACGCCATTGTGTGACCTCTGTGAACCAAAGTTTCATCACTTCGTTCTAACATTGTTTACTGGTCAATATAAGCATGCGCTCTGTAATAAATCTGATGAATATTATCTCCGCGCCAAGGTGGTTATGTTTTTGTCGGCGTTTGTCTGTCTTTTCGTTTGCCACTCTGTTTGTCTGTCACCAAATGAACTCTAACAATTATAAACTGATTTTCATGAAACTTATGCCGAGGCCACACTTGGCATTTACACAAGCAACTTGATGCAAGGATGCGAGACTCGGACGTCATTGATGCCACGGTATCTATGCTACCGATCTTAAATATATACCGAAACGGCCCGCGAGCTGCTCGTCCTAGCAACCAGTTGGGAGTAGAAAATCATATGTGTCCTCGGCATTCGGCTACAATGACTGCGATGTACGTTGAAAGGAACAGACAATGAACTTTCGGTAGTAAAGATCAGTTCAACCGTTTTTTTTTTTCTGGCTACCTTTTTTTTTGGAACATAACTGAACAAGTTATTGGCGGATCTTCAAGAACATTTCAAAAACTGTTAGGAATGTCATGAAAAACAAATGACCAAATTTTGGTAACAATAATAATGAGATCCTGTTTTTTTATTTCAGGACGGAAGTAGGCGCTGTCACGGTGTTTCTCTATTTATATTATACTAGTGGCCCGTGCCGTCATTATAAATGACGGTAAAAAATGAACACTTCAACCAAAACCCCCGCATTCTCCTGTGCTTGTTACTTTTTAGAAGGCTTCTTAAATGTAAATTCAGCATTCTGTCTAAACAATCTATACTGTAAAAAGAGAGCTATCTGTCCGTCAGTCCGTCGGTCCGAAGCCTCATTTTTCCTCTATCTAATACCAAAGAAACAGATTCCAAGGTACCCAACTTTTCTTTTTGCCAAAAAGGGGCAAGCGGACTGAGTTCTATTTTTCCCTTATCTAATACTGAAGAAAAAGATTCCAAGGTTCCCAACTTTTTTTTCACCGTTTGAAATCTGAATTTTCTCCTATCGTATTCCCATGTATGTAAGATTTCAAGGTACCCAACTTTTCTTTTTGCCAAAAGGGCACGCAGACAGAGTTCTTTTTTCCCCTATCTAATACTGAAGAAAAAGATTCCAAGGTACCCAACTTTTTTTTCGCCGTTTGAAATGTGAATTTTCTCCTATCTTACTCCCATAGAGCGTGACAGGAAAGATATAAATATAGTTATAAATAAATATATAAATATAAACACGACGTGAATTATTATATAGTACTGATTCTCTGTTTCACAGCGTTCAGTTTTTGGCCATTGCGTAATTTTGGCCACTCACTCAGGACACTCACGATTGAAGCTCATTGAACTAAATCAGATCGATCACTTCGCTGTAAAAACACGCTAGTGAAGAATGTGTCCAGTAGCGCAATAGTAACTTGGGTCCTACAGATATGGTGTCCATGAGAACAACGATAATGACCATTTCACTGTAAAAGTATTGCTATCGCATTACCTAAAGTCCAATAACGCTATAGCACCTCGGGTCCCGCAGACACGGTGTCCACGAGTACAACGCAATGACCATGTCATCGTTAACAGCTCTGTGGTGTGAATGGAAACAGCCAAAAAAAGAGGTGAGTAGCAGGGCTGGAGCGCACAATAGGGTGGTCTCTTCAAGTGTTATTGATGTGGGCCATGTCATCTCTGATTAAGACGATAATGGCTGCAGCAACAACAGCATATGCCGCTCGCTGCCGTCCTTTTGATCTATTTTGCCGAGTGTCAGCAGCAATATGCGAACGAAAGATCCGTCCGCAGCATGATGACTCTGCTGATTCTGCATCAAAGTGTCCAAGCTGAGCTGTGTCTGGATCACGTTATGAGCTTGGCAACAGCTTGGGCCTGGATTTTACATGTATTTTGCAAAATGTCGTTTGCTCCACCTTCGCCTTTTGCAGCAGGTGTTGGCAGTTTACTTTGCTTTGTGGTCTCGAGTTTGTGGCCTTTGCTGCTCTTGACACAGAAATCGTTGCCGTGGGGGGAATGCATTAGAGTAAGTGTAGCCGACCTAAATAGGATAGCTGTCGTGCCCTAAATCTTTAGTGACATGAAGGATTCTGCTAAGTAACGTGGCATATGTTGCTTAAAGAGATGAATTACAATTGCTGTTTTGAGGACACCTCTTGTTCTAGTGCCATGGGAAACACTTTACGTGACCAAGTATAAAGAACACATAGCCGATTCTTTGGTCAAGGTAAGCACACGCTTCAGTCAAAGACATACAGCATGGTTGCACTGACCAAAGATAGTTCTTCATGCATTCTGTATATGTTTCATACACAATGAGAACGCCTTAACTACTGCACGAAGTAACTCTATCAGAAACAATTTGATTTCAGGAGTGAAGAATATTATGACTTCGATGCTTAGCACGAAGAACTGTATTCCTTGGTCCTCAGAGACAAATTTTTACGTTGAAGTTTTGATAACTTTAACTAGAGTTATCTTTGTATATAGGACACACCAAGAAACCTTAATGAGACTTCCTACGCGTTCGACTGGATTGTCAGAGTCAGTCGCAGCCACACTCGCTTGATATGTCAGAAGCTCCAGACAAGAGTTTTGACACTGCCATTTAGAATCGTGTTGTTCGTATTAAATAAAACAAGATTGAGTTTGTGGAGGTCTCAAAGTAACCCAGTCTAGGACCAATAACTGAAACGCAATTCAAAAAGTTGAAGCCATCGCACCGATCTAGAGTTTCTGACCAGTTGAGCCTCGAAATTGTAGTTTCGGGGTCCAGTCGAACGTGCCCTTACTTCAGTCATTAAATGTAGCGTAGACGTACTACTCCAGTCATAGTTATGTACGTCTTCGGCTAGCCAGGTAAGATAGGTGCACGTAGAATAAAAAGTAGCGGGAACTTGCGTCAACATCTCGTCTCCTGTATAATGACTACGTTCAATATTTCAACGATGAATACGTGGATACATGAACAAGACTTAACTGCTAAACTGAGATGGAAAACTATCGAACCGTAGACCGTATTGTCAAGGCAATGGTGCCCTCAGTTGTACACTTTCAATGCCCTTAACAAGTGTCTGAGCAAACATGGCCCGGGTTCCGATGTTCAGATTCGTCGTTTACACTCCGTTGTTGCCCGTTGCAGAATCATCCAAGCCTTGAGATTTTCATGTGAGGACGACAATGCCCTATAGATGCTGCGGAGAGTGGCATCAGTCCAGACGCTATTTCCACTTGAGTGGTGCTAGTACATGGCAGTTCAATCATGTGATTCTCGGGTTCAATAAAAAATGTACAATTTGAGAAAGACAGGCTATTTCTCTTTCTTATCATTTGAATTAGCGCTCTTATCAATCATGTATATCAAGACTTCAGTTGTCCAATGACCTGCGATTACAGAAGCTCAGCTGTGCATCACAAAAGCCCTGCCTCTGCATCCATCGCAATTTTCACTAATTATCTCGCATCTTCGGACCGAAGTCTCAGTCGTTAAGCTACACTACGTAGGTACATCAACAAACCAGCAGCGAGTTCTGATCATTGTTGCAAAGACCACAAGCAAGCATTTGTAGCCCCAATGATGAAGGTATGAGCAACAAAGCGCTTCTCTTCTTTTGTTAATCGCTCAACAATGGGCAAGAAGGTAAGCAGATGACCGTGTGCAGGGCTCGCCATGACTTGCTCAGACCAGCATTGATGTGCCACAGTCAAAGCTCTGATCGATTGTGGCACTTGAGCGCCAGTTGTTTGTCCATCCTAATGGCTACCATAACGAGACTCTCCCTGCGCAGGTGATCGCGCTGGGTATATCTCAAGCAACAGGGCATTGAGGAGACTTGGAGTTCCCAGAAGCAAAACAGGAAGGAGTAAAAGATGGTGTGTTCAAGCTACGAATTAGAGGTGTGCAAGACAGCAAGGTATTATGCAATGTCTTGTTGCTTGTTTGTCAAGAAGAATGTTTCTGCAGCAAAATTTTAGTTTTATTCCAAATTTGAAGCTACGCTTAAAGCTAACATAGCATCCTCTCTACTAGGGGGTGGGGTGCGCTATCTAAGAAATCAGCTATACGTGTTGCGAAGACTTTCAGTGATGGAGATGATGACTGAGCTTATGTACATATGACTTGAAAGTTTCATGTCTCTGTTGCAGATATTGATGGTGTGAGACGTAAAGAAAGCAACCCCTGTCATGGGCGTGCGTCAGAAGCAGAGATGCATCATTGAATTCCTACATACAGTGAAAATTGAACCAATTGGCATTTATCCGCACCTGGTGAACGTTTATGAACCCGATGCATTTTCATGACAGCACCCTTAAGAGATCGGTTCGTCGATTTCAGAGTGGCGACAGAGGTATGAATGTACCGTATTAAGAGAGAGGAAGGGCGACAAGCTCCTGAATTTCTTGGAACCAAGGGCGACTGTCAAATCTGACGTTGAAACGTTCACCAAGCTGAAGGCTTAGACTGCCGGTCTAAGGCCAAAGGAAAGGGAAACATGCAGTTTGTAACATGGCAACGCCAGGCCACACACTAGTTTGAAGACCACGGAATGTGTGACATAGTTCGGCTGGACGGTGTTGTCTCACTCACTGTAGTCCCGACCTGACACACTCAGACTTCCTCTTGTTCGGACCTCTGAGAGACGTATTACTAGGGCAGCGTTTTCTTAACAACAACGCAGTAATTGTAGCCGTGAAGCAATTGACTGTCTCAGCAGATGCTGACTTTTACGACCAAGGCATCAGGACTCTCGTTCATCGCTGGTACAAGTTCTTTGAGAATGGCGGACACTACATCGAAAAACTTCTGGAGCACAAAACATTGCTAGTTTAAATGGTGCCACTTCCGTCTTCGAAGCTCTTCAACTCTGAGTTAAACAATAGGAGTTATTACTTTTGGAACGAGACTCGTATTGCTTCGTGAGTTGACACTTTTTGTGTGGCTGCATGATGTATAGCAATTACACAGCTTATTGGCTGCTCGCTAGTTTTGTCGCTTTCTGCCACCCTTCAGAAAGATTAGTTAAGAATAATGCATCTGCTTATCAGTAAAAGGGCTGTTTTTTTCCAATATATTTAAATATCTGAATTGAAGTCTGAAGTACTTCTCTAAGTGATATCATTGATAACAGACTGTACTTTATCATTGATAACAGACTGTACTTTCTTCTTTCAGCAAGTACTTTTTCTTTCTCTGAGTTCATGATACGTAAACTACATTAAAGCTTCAGCAAAGCCATATTGATGGGCAGAACCATGAAACGAGTGAAGAGAGCATTTAGTTCCTGCCGTCATTTAATGGTGGTATTTATAGGCCACGACATGTAAAGCCAAGGAGGTTCAACAGAGCATTAAACCTCCTTGGGTAAAGCTCTTACAACGGCAGGGATGTTTGTGCTTGCAACAGCCGTTATAGGAGACTGAAGCCGTCATATATAGCTTAGGTTAGGTCATACGCAAGGGTTTCAGTCAAGGACGTACATTTAGAGAAGAGCGCACCCTCTCTATTTATCCAACGGGAGCGTTCTGAGTAAACTTTTTACTTAAACTGGCTGAGTGGCTTATCCAATCGGAGAGCGGCATTGCCTCACGCAGCCTATATAGGAAGGAGTCCTGAGCTCAAATTTGTATAGCCATTAACCATCGACGAAATTCCGAGCGGATGGAATTAAGTATGTAAAGGAAACTTGTATCCTGTAGGCCTATACCATCTGATGTTGAGAGTACCAGGGTGAGCACTGGGATATAAATTTTCAGACACGATTGTCTTTGCAAAAATATTGAAGAACTGCAGGTCTGTATCTTCCTTAATGAAATGTACAGACCACTGCCACTTCAGCCACTTCAAGGACTCCAAATACCAGCTTCGATCACGTGACAAAGCCATGTGTTTACTCTCCCAGAGAGTGCTTGGGCTTGCTTCTCCCATTAGAAGCTCCTTGGTTTCAGTCTCCTATAACAGCTGTTCGGAGCACACGTATCCCTGCCGAGGCTGCTGTTGTAACAGTTATGTCTATAGCTACTATAAAATAAAAATAAAACTACAGCACTCTGAAAGCGCATATCTCAGCCATGAAAAGGCAATGTTAGCGATAAATTCAAATTATTGATCCTGAAACTAGGAGTTATTTTTATTACCAGCAATATTTGGCCATTTGTGCCTCTTGGCAGTGATGCTACTTTCCATAATTTGGTTGAAGATCCGTCAGTAACTTTCTGAGTTACGTTCTGACGAACATTTTGACAAACTTTAGTCAAACAAATAAACGGACGAACCGATCATCACTCAATTTAGTCATTTGTGCCTGTTAACATATCTTAGGCCGTGTTCACACGTCCCTCGTCGTAACGCGTTCCATCAAACTGATGGACGCGGCACACGTAGATTTGATAGAAGCAGCTGCAGCAGATGAGGGAAACTGAACATTGAAGCACGTCCCTTTTATGAACGCGCAGCGCGATTCAAGTTCAGTAAACAGAACCTATAAAATTGAGTTAATCCTCCATAGCGTTTTTAAATCATGAAAAAGTCGACAAAAAAGCTTCCCCCCCCCTTCAACGATCAAAATCACTGTATTCCCGTCTAACACAAGAAAACTAGTTCAGCTGAAAATGTTGCACTAAGAATACTGACGCCGTCTTTGATTTGACTACGAAGCGAATTGCTGCGTACTGGTCTCCATTTATCGGTTTATCACGCTAAAAATATTTTTAAAAAGGCTGTTCTTATCAAAATCAGGCTATAAGATTATGGGACACGAATATGTCGTCAAGCCGGCGCGAAATATAAGAAAACGATATCATAACTGAATGCACGGCGTCATTCATTAGAATAAAGGACGTTTCTACGTGTGAACAGAGAGATAAAAGTTGTTCATTTTAGTGATTGAACGCGTTACGATGAGGGACGTGTGAACACGGCCTAACAATTCATGCCCATCTCATAAAGATCCGCTGATTATTTTTTGAGTTATATTACAAACATATATAAAAACGAACACAGAGACAAGCAGGCGGACAAACAGATCATCGCAAAAATTTAGTCCTTTGCTCTTCGTAACTTTCTTAACAATGTGTGCAAATTTCATGAAAATACGTTCATCACATTTTGAGTTATGTTACCAATATGATAAAGAAGAAAAGCAAACATACAAACGGTTGAAGGGATCTTCACCAAAAGTTAATCATCTCTTCCTCCTAAGATGCTTAACAATCTCTGTGAAGTTCGTTAAGATCCGTCCATAACTTTTTGAGTTATCTTGGTGACAAACAAATAGGCAAATAGACAACTCGACAAAAACATTACCTCATTGGCGGAGGTAATATACATGGATAAAATGATATTCACACTACAGTAAACGAAGGAGTTTCTAAACTACACGTACGAATGTTTGACTGTGTCACGAAGTCCGTTTCAACGGGAGAAAAAAGCCCCGATTTCCAACCAAATTTCAGTTTTTTCCCAGATACCTGAGATATTTCTAGTGACACATACTGAACAAATTGACTTGACGGTTAACATTTTAGTAACTTTATTGAAAGACACACAGCCGTGCTTACGGGGCTCAACAAAACATTCCTACGATTATCTGAGAAAACTCGTTCATTTGATTATCGTGTGCGCCACAGATAAGGTACTTATAATAAGTACAGTATAATGCACAACAGTATTACCAAAAAGTATGGCAGAATTATATCCAGTAACTGTCATGGCTGTAATAACGTTCATTCTCTAACGTGAGCTGTACATAGGAGACACACTGCACGTACAGCAGGCATTTTTAATAACTCAAGCTCTCAGAGCTGGGCTTACAGAATGAAATTCGGTATTTCGGTAGTACCGATACGGAATGGATATACCGAATGACTTTTTTCGGTACATTTGAATTTCCTGCGCCGACAAAAGAAATTTCTTAGCCCTATATGACCCACAGCACAGTAAAGTTTCATTGTACTGTGACCCACAGTCCTTCCTGGAAAATATTAGGAAAATTCCATTGATTTTCGTTCAGTTCAGCTTTTTCACGCTGTATTGTACTTCATTCAAGAGAAGAGATATTGCACTGTGAGAATTGAGTGTAGTGTGTCATAATGTTTTGTCCGCTCAAGTGTCACGTCCTTCAGAGCTTAGTGCAGCGTGAACTGCTAGTGAGTGGTCATACACTCCTCATATTTGTGTTAATTTCTTTACTAATCGTGAATATAGGGTGCCACAATAATTCATGCACGTGTTAAAACGTTTCAGCATTCCTTTTAAGAAAACTTATAAAGAACTTTGTTTTATACGTAGAGTGATACGAGTAAATTTTCTAATGTCCTTCGTGTAATACAGTGGGCTGTTTCGCCAAAACTTTCATGTACACAATGAATTCACTAAGATTGTATACTACCTCGCCCACATTCCGCAGTACAGGAGTTGTTGATAAAGAAACAGGTGTAAATGATGATGTTGAAGATGCTTCTATTACAATTCAACTACGTGAGTCTATTATGAAGTTCATTTTTCATGGTTCATGATTTATTATTGCATTGATATAAATAATTATGAGCAATGCATCAGCACATTTTTTGAGGAGTTTTGGAACGTTCTTGCAGATTTATTCTGTTGAAACTAGTGTTATCAAACTGGTTTGGGTTGTTGTGTCGCCTTGTTGTCGATGCCACACCATTTACAGTCTGCGCTGGATTATCGGTCTGAGGCACGCCTTTTACAGTTGGACTTTAGCTCGGCATTTTACAGGGTCAACAAGAGTGGTCTATTATACAAGCTTGAGTGGTTTGGTGTGGTTGGTAGAGTTCTGTCAATCATTTGTGATTTTGTTTCTGAGCGAACGCAGAGTGTGTCTGTTGACGGCGTTTTGAGTGCCTCAGTCACGGTGGAATCTGGCATCCCTCAGGGTAGCCTGCTTGGCCTACTGTTGTTCGTTCTGTATACAAGTGACATGTTCTCTTATCTGGAAAATACTATGATCAACTATGCTGACGATTCCACTTTGATAGCAGTGATAGCTGCTCCCCGCATGCGTAATGCTGTCACCCAGTCTCTGAGTAGGGATTTGTCACTCATTTGTGCATAGTACTCGGCCTAGAGTATGAAACTGAATGCCAGTAAAACCAAGTCGGTAATTGTCAGTCGGTCTCGGACACTTGCACCGCAGCATCCACATCTGGAGGTAGATGACACTTTGCTTCAGGAGTCTAGCTCCTAGGAAATTTTTGTGTTGTCTTTGATGAGAAGCTTACTTTTGAGCTGCATATTAGGCGACTGGTGCCACGTGCTTCCAGTAAGATTGGGCTCCTGCATAGGCTGAATTCTGTGTTTGGGGACAGTGAGGTTGCTTTTATGCTTTTATGCTGCCTGTGTTGGAGCATTGCTCACCAGTCTGGGCTTCAGCTACTGACAGGCACTTACGTCTGTCAGGCGGACTTGTTAGTTCAGCCAGCAGGCTGTGCGCTGATAATGATCTGGTGACACTGTCCCACAGGAGAGGGGTTTGCCCAACTCTGCATGTTTTATAAGGTGTACAATAATGAGAGGCATTGGTTGTATTCTGCTGTCCCGCCCTCAGAGACTTTAGGAGAATTACACGTGCTGCGGTCGGTGCGCACTCACTCTTTCACGTCGGAGAATGTTAGGTGCCGAACTAATCAGTTCGGTCTGTGCTTCGTACCCTAGCCTGTTAGGGCTTGGAACTCTTTTCCGGCATCGGCCCTCGGTCGTGTTGGCCATGCAGGCGTTCAAGTCAGTAGTAAATTACATTTTGTTGGATTTCCCTTAGCAGCATTTCGGGCTTCCCGGTGTTGCAAAATGCTTCATTTGGGTTATGCTTCCTGTCCGGAGAGCCCGGGCCCGAAGTTTTAATAATAATACTGAACCAAGTACCGAAAAAATACCGAATTATTCTGTATATTTTTTGAAAAAATACCGAAATGCCGAACCGAATGACACTGTTTTTAACTACTGAATACCATTACCTGCGGTACAGAAAAAATACCGAATCCCAGCTCTGCAAGCTCTGTATGTGGTGAAAGCAAGTAACTCCATTTTAATTTAAACTTTGTAATTGGCTTGTGCATTCTAAATAAAGAATTCGATCTTGTTTCCTAGCTTAGAACAATGTAATCGATTTATGATGAAAAATCAGTGCAGTTCAATATCTGAGCATATCATATTTATCTTTACCACTTGAACTCCGTAAGAATTTTACTTGCCGGCATTGCCTTTCGGTATATATAATAGTCTTTTTTTAATTGCACTGGGCCTACTCCCTAACATAAGATTTTTCTGGACTCTCTCATGCCTCCAGATCATGCCCGAAATCCCTTTTAACTTCTGAGCTTGTGTACATTTCTTTTACCATTTTGTTCGGACGCTTATCATGAAATACAAATACTTAACTTACTCAAAAGAATGTGGTGATCGTCACTAACGCACTCACACATCACTCACTAACTCACGCAGCACGTTGCAAGCGTAAAGTGTCACTACTTACAGCAGTTAGTCTCATCGTAGCATAGAATGTTTGCTCACCAGTACATTATATTACGCTTCAATTTAATGGACTAGCTCGCTACAGGTACCACGTGCTTGGTCGTGTCAGTTGTATTTTGAAACCACAAAATAAACTAAAAGTCCCCGCGATGTTTCTCAGCTGACCAATAATTCCTTGGCTTCCAAAGACCACTTAATGAAGTGGAGATGTAGGCGGCAAGCCCACGTCTAATGGACTGCGTTTGCCCACATATAATCAAGCACTTCACACGTATTAGGGCTGGGCGAGTGTTTGTTTTCTAAAGGGATTACTGTGAGTTGGTCAGACAACTATTTGTCTGTCTGCCAGGGCCCAGGGTGCATACACTTGAGGCACGAAGCATTCTTAATTTTGTTTAGGCATTATCTGTTAGGCGCATTATTCACGCGTTTTTTCGAACTGTTTTATCTTATTTCTGCTCTTTTGTCAACAGCAGCTGCTTCGTTCTCTCGCAAGTACTTATTTCACTTATTCCCGCTAACGCCACGACAAAGTTTGAACTCACGCTCTTCCAAGGTTTGTACCATAATTTAATGACATATTTTTTTCATGTTCCAAATAATGAAGGGCGGCAAGGACAGAAGGACACCACAGAATGAAACATTAATAATTCTGCACCGTATTACTCTTTTGCTGTTGTTTTGAAGGCAGCAACAACATATATCTAATGTGTCCTTTGTATTTTCAACCTGCGAATCGTTATTTATGGATAACAATTGTTTAACCCTCTAATTACCTTCGCCAAGGATATCATATTTTCGTCGGGTTTGTCTGTCTGTCCGGCTGTTTGTCTCTTATTCTGTTCTCCTGTCTGTCTCTCTGTCTGTCACCAAGATAACTCAAAAAGTTATAGACGGATTTTAGTGAAGATCTGACCACCCGTTTCGTTTGTTTGTTTGTCTGCCTTATTTTTTTACAATGCCATAACTCAAAAATTTATTGATGGATTTTTATGAACCTTACATGAGTTGTTAGGTAGCTATATGATGAAGAGGTAATGACCAAAGTTTTTTGATGATCTGTTTGTTCGTTCGTGTATTTCATTTTATGCTTGTTATCACAATAACTCACAAAGTTTTGAATGGACCTTTATAAAACTTACAGGAGCCGTTGGTAATGTTATTGGATATAGATGATGAAATTTTGGTGCAGACCAGTTGATTCGTTTGTATGTTTGACATATGTTTGTCACAATGTTTGTTAGCAGCATAACTCAAAAAAGTTTATAACGGGTCTTAAAAAGAAAATATTTCAGAAACTATTAATACTATCGAAAGGCACAAATGATTAGATGTTGGCGTTGATACAAAAAAATCATGGTTTCAGAACCAACTTGAATTTTTCGTTACCGTTGCCTTACTTGGCGGAGGTATGCACTCTGATCAGATCTTGTGCTCTAGTTCACACTTGTAGCCTTCAATAACTACAACAGCAATACGTTTCTCTCCATCAGATAAAACATTAATGATGTTATTCGAAGCTACTTCGAGTTATTTTTTCTGCCAACCTTACAAGTATTTTACAGTTTTCCTTGCAGACACAGGTACTGTCGGTGTGACTCAGTCTCAGTCTGATACCCTGTCCGCAGACTGTACAGTGTTACTATACTGACTACGCACATGATGGAGTGGGCCGATGAGGGCAACTACTGCCAGCGCCCCCCCCCCCACTCACTGCGACAGTAGAGGACACCCTGCATGTGTATTTTATGTGCCTCCTGTAAAATTTGTGTTTGTAAGTATGTAACCTACTTGCGAGACATGCAGAATATGTGTGCCTACGAGTTGTGGTAGGCACCTATACCAGCTCAACCTAACCTTTTTCTTGTTGAACTACCCTATTCTCTTTGGCTGAGATTCTACTCCCCCTTCTTTTTTCTTTCTTTTTTTCTTTCGTCTTCCTTATTTCTCCTCTCGTTTCCCCAGTCCTCTACGTCCTACTAACATAATGGCAATAGCTCATACAGGGCCGGGGCGTAAGTTCCGCTATCTCTTTGGGAATAGGCCTCTTGGTTCGTCTACTGCCGCCTATCTAATCCAATCGATTCAAACCCAACCGAGTCTGCAACATGCTCTACTGATGACGCCGCACATGCATTCGCAGAAGCAGATGGAAGCGAGGATGGGCAACATACTGGTCGTTTTGAAATATATTTAAAATCGGTAACATAGATACGGTAGCTTGAACAACACCCGAGCTGCATGTCCTGGTGCCACGTGGTACGTGTGGAAGTCTAGTGTGGCCCCAGTAAAATGCCGAAGCCACATACACATTTGCAAGCCCAACTAAATGCTAGAATGAGCTGCTCGCGTGGCCTTTCGGTAAGTATTTAAAATTGGTAGCATAGATGGGGTAGCACAAGGGACGTCCGGGTCTCGCATCCTTGGATCTGGTTGTCTCTGTGAATGCATAGTGTGGCCCCGGCATAGCGTAGCGTCTATATGATAATTCTGCTTGTCCCTGCTGGTTCTGTAGAGTTCCGACAGGTTCCTTGAGGTGACAGGGGTGAGAGCGTCACCGAACATTGCTTCTGTTCAGTGGATATTCACAGGTTCCAGCCTGTAGATAATATGCGGCGACCTGCGCCCACTGCACAAACCAGCATAATGAATATGAAATGATGACTTAATATTTGAGAAAGAATTATCTGCTCAAGTAATACAGTCGACGCTCCCATTAACAGGCATCCCTATTAACCCATTTCGTGTTTTAACGGACAACGTCCTGAGACGGCAGTGTCCAATACTGACAAATTCAAAACTGTGGAGCCAGTTAGTTTGGTCGCCAGAAGCGCTTCAGTGGAGCGTCGGAGCTCCTCTGACTGAGAATAACAGCCGTTCAGAGTTATTCTTAGTCCCACTACGTATACGATCAGGGCAACACTAGCCCAGTCCCCCTCCAGCAAGGTTATAGCTTTCTCATTAGAGTGAAACTATATTATTTACCTACTGGACATTATTAATCATGCCACTTTATATTGTACAGTATACTTTCATATTACGTTTTAAGGAGCTTATGGTTGTGTTTTTCTACATATTTACTCCCCTCCTGGGAACATATCTCTCTCACTGACCAACCAAATATCACATTTTCCGTCGCTGAATGCCGATGGCGAACCACCTGCCCAGCCTGAATACACCTATGTAAGACAAATGCATTTATTTAATAATTTATAGGTGTTACTTAATTAAAACAAAAAACTGCACTCAACTCCCATTATTTATTTCATGCGATATACCTCCCCTTGTTCTTTAACACGGCTTTAGAGGTCATTTTTTCGTTGGTAAAAGTCATTTTGAATTGGCAAAAAGAGTAATGCACTTCACAAGCTGAACCGACGCTAGTGTTGTAAGTAGATGACGCTGAAGCTAAAAAAATTATGTTTTTTAAATTATCACAGAACTAACTAGAACGCCTCGGTGGCGTAAGACCATCACCCGCGGTGGGGGTAAATTCAACGAAGTCATTTCGATGGCCAGCTAATCCTAGTGTTTCATATGGATGTCGTGTCCAACAAAGTTAACGTCCTACGCCCCGGCCAGTACATTACCTCCTTAAAAATAACATAGGAAAAAATAGAACGCCCCACGCTCCAGACTATCTGCCACGGTGGAGGCAAATTCGCCCCTGTGGAGAAAATTCAACGCCGTCATTTTTTGTGGCCAGCAAGGTCTAGTTTTTTTTTAATGGGTTACATCGAGGCCAACCCACCAAAGTCCCTACAAAAAATTATGAAGATTACTCAACTCGTTCGACCACTTATTAGGTGGACAGACAAATATATATATATTTATATATACAAATATATATATATATACTTAAATCTTCAACGAAAACATCACCTCTCTCACTTTCTCTGCGGATGACAAATACACTGTAATAGCGCTCGTTAATTGATGCTCGTGTGAGATAACTTCTCAGATTCGTACTCCAAAGCATTAGGTCCACCTCTACTTGCAGTAACAGTTAATATGCGTTGAATTGGAAAGAAAAAATTAATCAGGTAATTAATATTTTCCCTAGTTTTAAACTTATAAACTCTGGAGCAAGAATGTTTCTTTTATCTTCACATATGCACAATATTATAAGAGTTACAACACTGGCAGCTACTTCATGTTTAACGCGAGGAAATCAGACAGTAATATGTTGCTGCACCTATATTCCTTAAGCGTCTCACCTAAGCTTAAGGGTACAGCGGAACTCCTCACCCAGAGACTTCGGAAAAAGAGAAAACTAAAGAAAGCAAGACCCTTGACACTGGTAAACATAATAAAGGGGAGACCACTTAGTACCTTTTGCAGTAAATTGTAGTAATGGTTGGCACCAAAAAACATTCATAAAATAAAATGAAAAAATATATATGAACAAAAGGTATCGTGAAACTCTCGCAGTAGTACACTTTAACTGTCTGAGTTTACAAAACTCACGTGATATTCGGCAAAGGTAATGTCTTAACACCGTCGAGAAAACAAACATGCTATACCCTGGTCATCTCCAAAGTGAGTTCTGCAAGAACAAGTTGAAACCATCAACTCTCCAGTTTCAGGAGTTTCCCTGTATCACCATGTGTAACAATGCGTGAAACGTATGATGTGCTGTCTAGTACTTATAGCACTTAGGTATTTACTGAAAGTCTTTTATTCTTTTAACAAATGTCACCTCTGTACGTACACGCGAGTGAATGTCTTCATTAATTACCTCCGCCAAGGAGGTTATGTTTACGTCGTGTTTGTCTGTCTGTCTGTTTGCCTGTTTGTCTGTCACCAAGATAACTCAAAAAGTTATGAACCGATTTCGATGAAATTTACAGGGATTGTTTGGTATGTTAGGAGGAACAGATCATTAACTTTTGGTAATGATATGTCCATCCGTTTGTTTGTTTGTTTGTTTGTTTGTCTGCCTCATTTTTCTTGGTGCCATAACTAAAAAAGTTGTGGATAGATTTTGATGAAATTAACATGTGTTGTTAGGTATATAACAAAGAGTATGTATATGACCAAATTTTTGTAATGATCCGTTTGTTCATTCGTTTGTTTGTCACTGTTTTTAGTTTTATGCTTGTTAGCACAATAACTTAAAAAATAATTAAGGGATATTTATGAAATTTATAAGAGTTGTTAGTAATGTTAAAAGACATGAATGATCAAATTTTGGTGCAGATCGGTTTGTTTGTTTGTATGTTTGACCTATGTTTGTCATAACGTTTGTTAACACTATAACTCAAAAAGTCATGAACGGATCTTCAAGAAAATTGAACAAACTGTTATTAATATAAAAAGGCACAAATGATTAGATTTTGGAGTTAATACAAAGAAAATTGTGGTTTCAGAACCAATTTGAATTTTTTGCTACCGTTGCCTCACTTGGCGGAGGTATGCGCTCTCAGAGTGCTCTAGTTACATTATGGTTCATCCTGATGGTAAATGTGTCTCATGTAAAGATGTAAATACTCGCAAGGGGCTACCTGATTGGTTTCATGTAAAATAGAATTATACGTCTACTTGCTTTGCGGTTATATGGAGTTATACTCAATGACCACGTGTGGTCTGTAAGATCTTCTCATTAGTTACACTCTTTTCCCCAATTACCTTATATGTGCTCTAGCATTTCTGTTGTAGCTTCCGTTGTCGCAACAAGGCGTTATATTCTATAACTGCGTGAGCTCTAACTTAAATTCTAATCCTTATTATTATCAATTTATTATGCGTTGAATTGGGCCTATTCTTAATCCCATACTGTGGTAGTTTCAATTGATGAAAGCTTTCCTATCGAGAGATATACTTAGTTTTGAATTTGAATATTTATGCTGTACGGTACCGCCATACTTCTTGGATATATAGTTAATCAGGGGATCTCCCCTCACAGGGAAATAAATGTACTCACCTTACTTTAATGAAACAAGCTGCAGTGTTAGCAGGAAGCATATATTTCTCCCTGTGGGAGGCTATACTTGGATGAAACAAGCTGTAGTGTTAGCAGGAAGCATATATTTCTCCCTGTGGGAGGCTATTTAGTTCGGTGGGACTAGTTTGGTGTGTGGTGGCACTGAGCCTTGTTGATTAGGTTGTAAATTCATAGCTGTTATATTATCAAGAAATTACTGTACATGTTATTTTATAACATAAGCTGTAATAGTATTAATCCAAGAAGACCTCAAGCCCGTGAAGAAATAAATGCTAATAAATAAATGGCTCAACCTCTCACAGCCTTGCCTACACCTGCCCACCGTTGCCCAACGCTGCACACTGTTGCCTCAGCCTCACCCTCCTGCCCACCACCACCCGCCCACCGCACCTTCCCTTCATTACAAAGCATTCACGGCGCGGCGTCCCTTGCGCTATCTGGATGACGTGTTTCTCTTCACAAAAGAGCTGCCTCGCTCTCGTCACTAAAGCTTTACGCAATTATCCTGTAATTAGCCGCCGTATCGCCAGATATCTCGCGTCCTTTGCATTTCAATACAAGTTAATTGTAGTGGCGCTTATGAGAGGTTTATTGTGATGCACACACACATACAGTCATGGTCAACTCTAAGGTCTTAAGGTTAGGTTAAGGACAGCGGGCAGCTGCACACAATGGCTCGAATGATAAGTTGTTCGATGGGCGTCAGCGATATACCGACGCCTCTCCTGGCGCCTACACTGGAATAAATATCTCATGGTAGTAATTCGGCAAATACTCACTGCGCTGGTAGCGGAAATTGCATCTGTTGAGAAGTTCCGCCTAAGTTAAATGATCAGTAGCTATGTTAGATTCTCTTCACCTCAGGACACAACTCTAATGACGGATGAATTAATGGCTATTTTTGATGAAGGATAGAGTAATGGATCATATAAAATCCCTTACCAAATGTAAGTTATTTTTTCTAGCCAAAGCTTTGTTTTTGGTGCATGCAGGTAATCACCACGAGTCGCTCTGAACAACGGCAGCTACTGGCGTTCTTCCTACGTCACTTCTGTATCTACGTCATAAAAAGGCGAGGCGCAAAGCTCTACAGTTAGACGTCATTATGTACCGTGAATCTTGGAAACGAGGGAGCTTTGAGACTGTTTCTCATTTGGTTTTGCTCAATTTTTGGTGGAAGAGAGGTTTTGTTCCGTTCCTTCTCATGTGAGCTGAAACACGGGAGCTTCATTGAAAGACATTCTTTATAACCCCAAAAGATCAATACGCTGTTCCTGACTTAAATTTTACGAAAGAAAAAGCTAGAAACGTTTTACCGGAGTTCGTCTATTTCTCCTTGTTAAATTGGAGGTCAAGAAGGCAGCAGGTATATATTGGCCTGACTAGAATGCTCTGCACTTTCTAGGATGCTAAGCAAGTGAGATGACCCATCGGAGGCCGTGAAGCCCCAAGAGATAACCCTTCGGAGGCCGTGAAGCCCCAAGAGATAACCCTTCGGAGGCCGTGAAGCCCCCAAGAGATAACCCTTCGGAGGCCGTGAAGCCCCAAGAGATAACCCTTCGGAGGCCGTGAAGCCCCAAGAGATAACCCTTCGGAGGCCGTGAAGCCCCCAAGAGATAACCCACATCGGAGGCCGTGAAGCCCCAAGAGATAACCCTTCGGAGGCCGTGAAGCCCCAAGAGATAACCCTTCGGAGGCCGTGAAGCCCCAAGAGATAACCCTTCGGAGGCCGTGAAGCCCCAAGAGATAACCCTTCGGAGGCCGTGAATCCCCCAAGAGATAACCCACATCGGAAGCCGTGAAGCCTCCAAGANAGAGATAACCCTTCGGAGGCCGTGAAGCCCCAAGAGATAACCCTTCGGAGGCCGTGAAGCCCCAAGAGATAACCCTTCGGAGGCCGTGAAGCCCCCAAGAGATAACCCCCATCGGAGGCCGTGAAGCCCCAAGAGATAACCCTTCGGAGGCCGTGAAGCCCCAAGAGATAACCCTTCGGAGGCCGTGAAGCCCCAAGAGATAACCCTTCGGAGGCCGTGAATCCCCCAAGAGATAACCCTTCGGAGGCCGTGAAGCCCCAAGAGATAACCCTTCGGAGGCAGTGAATCCCCCAAGAGATAACCCACATCGGAGGCCGTGAATCCCCCAAGAGATAACCCACATCGGAGGCCGTGAAGCCCCAAGAGATAACCCTTCGGAGGCAGTGAATCCCCCAAGAGATAACCCACATCGGAGGCCGTGAAGCCCCCGAGAGATAACCCACATCGGAGGCCGTGAAGCCCCCGAGAGATAACCCACATCGGAGGCCGTGAAGCCCCCAAGAGATAACCCTTCGGAGGCCGTGAATCCCCCAAGAGATAACCCACATCGGAAGCCGTGAAGTCCCCAAGAGATAACCATTCGGAGGCTGTGAAGCCCCCAAGAGATAACCCACATCGGAGGCCGTGAAGCCCCAAGAGATAACCCTTCGGAGGCCGTGAAGCCCCCGAGAGATAACGCACATCGGAGGCCGTGAATCCCCCAAGAGATAACCCACATCGGAAGCCGTGAAGCCTCCAAGAGATAACCATTCGGAGGCTGTGAAGCCCCCGAGAGATAACCCACATCGGAGGCCGTGAATCCCCCAAGAGATAACCCACATCGGAAGCCGTGAAGCCTCCAAGAGATAACCATTCGGAGGCTGTGAAGCCCCCAAGAGATAACCCACATCGGAGGCCGTGAAGCCCCCAAGAGATAACCCTTCGGAGGCCATGAAGCCCCCGAGAGATAACCCACATCGGAGGCCGTGAAGCCGGGTATAACACGGCATGGACATCCTTCAAAGATCAGCTAAGACTACATAAATGCCTTACATTCTCCTTTGCAAAAGAGTAGACACGTGCGGGAGCAGTGAAGGGACTATATGGCGTAGGTTTTGACGACTCGGGTACACGCGCGTCACAGCAATGTGTCAACTCTGTTACGCTCCACGTCAAATAGCAGCTTTGTGAGTTTTCTGCACGCTTCCAACTAACTGGATATTTTCGCGAGATTTAGACTGCGAACTTGAAGCTGGTGCAGCCTGAATACATACAGGGTGTTTCAAAATTAGAGGTAAAAATTGACTATATAGAGAGAAACGGAAAATAAAGCGATTTTCAGGAGAAATAAAAATTACAAAACTCCTTCGTTTTCGAAGATTAACGATCTGAAATATTTAACAGGGAAGTGCTCCCAATTTTTTCGTTTATTTATGTGCCGATTTGAACAAAACTTGTTACAATGATGTAAAATTGAAAATAAATGTGGGTTAGAGTCGTGCGCTTTTTTCCATTTTCCCATAGAAAACGAAATATTTCAAGAAAACGGGAGACGAGGGGTTGGGGAAAACCTATCTTGTACTGCAGTTTTTGAGCTACAGAGATGATTTTGGTCTCAAAATAAACGGAATTTGATTCTCTACAAACTAGCGCTTGGGTTTTAAGATCGTCGAAAAAATTTATGAGAAAATTCAAACAAACTAAAAAATGTTTTTTCAAGTTTTTCCTCAAAAGCGAGCAGTTACTCGTCTCCTAATGCGACGATCATAAAACCCAAGCCTCTATTTGTAGAGAATCGAATTTTCCACTCATTTTGAAACCAAAATCATCTCTGTAGCTCAAAAACTACTAGATAGATTTTCCCCAGCCCCCTTTTCCCGTTTTCTTTGAATATCTCGATTTCCATGGGAAAAATGGAAAAAAAGCGCATGAGTCTAACCCACGTTTAATTTCAATTTTACATATCTATAACAAGTTTCATTCAAATCGGCTTACAGCAAAAAAAGAATTGGGGGCACTTATTCCCCCTTAATTATTTCAGATCGTCATATCTCGAAAACGAAGGAGTTTTGAAATTCGTGCACTCATGAAAATCGCTTTATTTTTTCCATTTTTCTACCTATAGTCAAATTTTTTACCTCTAATTTGGAAACACCCTGTATATATTTTTTAGTTTTCGACGCAAAATGAATACATTAGGCGTCCTGTGATGCTTTATTGTTTTATTACTACTGTATATAGACATTGCAAAAGCCCAAAGCTTCTCCACGTTCTAACTCACTGCAAAACTGAAGAGCAATGCCGCTTTACTTCAGCAGACACATAATGGGCAAACTGACTTGATGGCAGACATTCCATGCCGAGGCCACATGTGTAGTCACAGGAAAAACTGCAAGCGAGAATGGGTAAGTCACGCGTCATTCTGTAGTTATTTATACCCGGTAGCATGAACGCCATACGAGCTGCTCATCCTAACATCACGTGGTTCCTGCAAATGCATAGTGTGATCCCGGTAATGCCGACGTTTTGTGGGCGTACGGTCGTATTTGAAAGACAAACAATGTACTCGAACACTCGGCAGTCTGCACTGCGTATGGAAAGCAAAAAACCGTTCAGCAACTCATATAAAGTATATTTATTGGACAGTCATTTTGAACGTGGCTTCCAAAGCCAATATTATCATTTCAGTGAGTTGCTATGCCTTCGATAACACTATCGTGTGAAACAAAAAGAGTGTTAAAATATCGACCTATGAGCTCAGTTGGCAGTTCAAACGCACTTTCCTAGAAAACGTAAATAAATGGTAACTACATTCACAAGGATAGCTTATTCTTAGGCATGTGGAAACTATTATTCTGTAAAACAAGGTATCGATTATGCAGCTGCAGCTTCCGTGGACCAAGAGGCGTGAGCAACGACGTTCTGCTGAACGTTTGCACCCGTCGCGCGCGTGGTGCGCTTTAGTGGGGTACGACTGTGTGGATGCTGTCATGCGATTTTCGCTGCTTTCTGTGAAATACCATGAGGATTTCTCGCGTTTATATGCGGTAGTGTGGGCGAGGCTTTATTCTGCACCGGTCTCTGCTTGGTTGCTTGACCGTCTCTAGGCTGCACCAAGAGGGCCAGGCATTTCATATACGCCGCAGACATAATGCGGGACACGAGAGGAATGATGTTACTGCTGGCCGTCCAGGGCTCCCGCTCCCCTGGATTTGCTTGTTGTTTATCCTGCGAATTTTTCAGTCCGGGTTGGAACACTTGAGCGAGTGAATTTTTACAAAAACACAGTACGGCGCCGAGCTGTTTCACTACTAGAAATCATTAGTACACTATTAGAAAAGTGCAATGATACTATATATATCAATCGGAAATGCTAATTTTTTATATCAAGTTTTTTCACGGAGATTAGAGCTTTAGAGATTTTCTATACATTTTAAAGTGAACAGAACCTCATCTAACCTCACCAAACCTATTGTAATCTAAAGTACTTTAACCTAAAGCAGTATCTTGATATTTGTAAAAAAAATAGCTGGTGGTATTATTTATTTCCTTTTTGTAAAAGTTTGTAAAACACGCCCACACTAGATACCGAGCGCAACATGCTGACGTCAGCCATGTTTACATCGCTCCAATGCAAACAAAAATGGCGACCGCCAGCTGTACTGCATGTGCTCATTATAGTGTGTGTGTGTGTGGGTGTTAATGGCAGATTTAAAAAAAAATAAATAAATAAGGCATCCAGCTATTTTTTACAAAGATTCTGCTTTAGGTTAGGTGAAGTTTTGCTTGATTACTATATCAAAAAAGGGTTTATCTTGTGACAATTCAAAAAGTTCAATATAAAAACTATGTATTTCTGAATGATATATATGGGTATCATTGCACATGTATAATGGTGTACTAATAATTTCTTGAAGTGAAATAACTGAGTGCTCGCTATGTCGTGTTTTTAACCCTCGAGCGGCAGGAAGCAGGGAGTACGAAATGAGATCCTCAAATTAGCTCCCAGTGCTGCGTTCTGGCTCTATCTTACAACTACCAGGCTTATCAAACTTTCTTACGTACAGAAAGTCTGAAACCTCTCCAGTGCCAACTAAGCATCAAACACAATACAACAAACACCGCCGTATATTTATATGATCATTTATTTGCCTTTTCGTGTCACGCACTGAAAAAAAAAATAGATATTAACGCATCTGGTATTACGCAAAACGACGTACCCCAAATAATGTACAACAGGTCATGTAAGAAAAAAATCCTTTCATCTTGCAAGTTCAAGAGAAGGACGTCAAAAAGTACCTTCCACCTTTTTAAGTGAAGCAGTCTTCAGAAATTGCTCTGTTTCGAGTATATTACAGGAACTTATTTGTTGCGGATACGAATCTCAAATTTCCTCGTATCTCATGTTCTGTGCTTTCATGAGATGAAGTTTCTCCTATCTAATCCTTCAGATCGGCACGGAGAAGCCCACCAATGAAATCATGCAACCAACCAACAAACTGAGCGTTAAATCAATATATCAATATCAATATTGTTCCATTAATCACTATCCATCTGTACGTTAGATTTTCAGTATCAGACAGAGGAAAATAGGATATCATTCATCCCGTCTAGGGAGAGAACAAGAGAAGTTTTGCGTTCCCGATCCAGGCCTAAATAAAGAAGGACGCTTTTGCTCTGTGAAATTTCCGCTGGTCTCGGCCAGTGGATATAAAGTAACTGCTCTAATAGTTCCTCAGTTCCACTAAGCAAAAATGAACATCGGACGCTGCGACTCCTGAGTCGCTTAGCACCGAGCAATAAAACGCTTGCTGTTTGCACCCTCGTGCAGGGCGGTGCAACTTAAATTCTGTTAGGGAAATAATTAGCCGTGTGAGGGTGAGGGCCCGGGCTGTAGTGAGGGAAGTGGCCCATACTGAGGAGGTCCTTATAATGACAGAGTGCGAGTGGTGGTGGTGGTGACGGTGAGGGTTAGGGGAGGTGATATTGGTGAGAGTAGAGGTGAGGTGATGGTGAGGGTAGGAGTGGTGGTGATAGTGAGGGAGGCAGGTGATGATGGTGAGACAGGAATGAGAGTATAAAAGATGTCACCGGTGAGAACAGAGGAAATTCAGCAGGGGTGCAATGCACTGTAAAGGCGTGAGCACAGAACGCTTCTTTCATTCGCAGAGTTAGCGACGAAATTATTGGTACACCATCTACGTTTCAATATAGTCATCAATAATTTGAATACTATTGTTTGTACAGGCCTAAGTGTCTTACGCGGTAAAAAATACGTAGTAGGAAATATCAAACATTATTTTCAGAGCCATTGAGCACGTCATGAAACCTTGACAAGTAATTTGTTGTAAAATTATGTATTCAAAACTAGTCACACAGTTGTGAAAATTGCATTAAACGTAATGGAATAGACCATAATACTTTTTTCTATTTTGTGTTTTGAGTGGATAAAGCGTTCTAGAATATTATAGACGTAAACTCAGTCTAGAAACTTCTGCTAAGGCTGACGTCGTAGAAGAAGAGTCACGCCTTGTCATTCACACCCTGGCGCCATGATAGGAAAGACAAAAGAGCTTAGTGACCCTTGAGGCAAAAGATTATTGAATTCCAAAAGTAGGCAATAATTATGGCGACATTTCTAACCGCGTGGATCTACAATACAATATCTACAATACAATATGTTATAAAAAAGTTTTTTGAATTTGGTACTGTTAAAACATTTCCTGTACGTGGCCGGAAACAAAAACTATCTGAAAGAACTACCACTTTGAACGAAAACCTCAAGACATCGGCTCAGAGTTTGGAGCTTGGGTCTCTCAAGACGACAATGACCCAAAGCATGAGTCCAAGTCTGCGACCACCCGATTTCAGAAAAAAATAAGGTAACACTGCGACCATGGCCGTCGATGAGTCCTGACCTGAACCCATTAAAAATCTATGGCAGTCCGAATCAATAATCGAGCTCCAAAAGACTTGCTGGGATTGAAACGAGTTGTCATTGAAGACTGGAAACGAGGTCAAATCTTGTCAAAAACCATAGGAAAATGCTGCTGAACGTTGTCAAGATGAAAAGTTATGCTATTGTCTATTAGTTTGTAATTATATTATCATTTTTTAACTGAACGGATAATTTTGTCAGAACATCTTTTGTTAGTTTCGTTTGTCAAGACTCTTGAAAACAAAGTTTTGGTCTGATAACTGCATTTCATCTTTACTATTAAATGCTTATCACCCAGTGAAAACCTTAGGCCTCTAGAAACAATAGTTTTTGAGTTATTAAAAAACATTGAAATGTATGTAGAGGGTGTGCGAATAATTTGGTTGATAACTGCACGCCGCAATTCAGTTCAGCAAAACAGGATATGTAAGCTCAAGCGCAGCCCAAGTGCAAGATATGCAAAACGTTTCGAAGATTTTCTACCCATGAGGCGTATGACGGAGCTACCTTATAGTCAAATGGATTCCAAGACTTTCTTAAACAGCTGCTGAACGATTACTTACTGCCACTAGTACACTAGTCACTAAAACATCGCAGTGCACTTTATATCAGCAGATAAATTAGAATAAGACCAGTTAATACTATCGACAAAACTCAATTTTTGCACGTAATAGGGTCAATGTTGACTAGCGTTGACAGTTATGAAACTTCTTTTTTTATATAAATTAAGAGGTACTTATTTCAAAATTCACTATCATTTTTTGTGCAAATGCGTAGTTTTAGAAATATTTCACTTAGAAGTTCTATTTTTACCTATCTAATACTGAAAAAAAAATTCAATTTATTTTTGTTTAAAAGGGGCAACAGCAATGTTGATAATTAAATAGTTTTTTAAGTTAAGTTAGGTTAGGCTAGGTTAGGTTAGACTAGGTTGGTTTAGGTCGGAGCTAATGATAAATTGCCGCGGATCATTATTCCACCTTCCCTAAAACACGGATTCTTCAGTATTAAATAGGGGGAAATAGAATTTCAAAGTTAAATATCTCAAAACCTGCGCATTTGCACAAAGAAATGATTGTAACACTTAGAATCAGTATGTCTTTATTTATGGAAAATAGTTCATAGCCCTCAGTTCGAGTGGGCTAGAAGGTCAACATTTACCCGTAATAGCTTTATTCTACACTTCAATGTATAGAGGGAACACACAAAACGCGTCATTATACTCGTGTACTCTGCACTACAGTTCGCCCAATACAGCACGGAGCTCCAGAGAGTTCACACAGACCGCTCTCGTCCGTTCCGGGACTGCGGACAGCCTCCGGCGGTCCGCAGAGACCGTCCGCTCTCCAAAATATGATCTCGCGTAAATGCTTATTGATTACACGCGCCCCTCTCTTGCTGCGGGGCCTTCAAAGGTTCCTCCCCGGTCCTCTGGGGCTTATCATCCGCTCATTGGTGTCGGTGGGGCCCTGCTTTATGGGCCACTGAATTCTTTGATATCTCATTGCTGCTCAGTTGCGGGACTGCAGCAACTGCTGCGTGTTAGGTAAACAGTGGGAGTGAGGGCAGTGCTGTATGGGCCCGCATGCGCAGGCATCAAACTCGCCATGCGCTATGTATGTTTGTGTAGGGGCGCTATCGTCGTTTACGACGATTTGTGTGCGTGTTTGTGTACGCAGATTGTGTGCGTGTGAGCGGCGTTGAAGTTTGTGCGCTGCGCTACTCGCTGTATTGCTGATTAAGTTAAGTTAGGTTAGGTAAGGTTAGGTTAGGTTAGGTAACGTTAGGTAACATTAGGTAAGGTTAGGTAAGGTAAGAAAGGTTAGGTTGGGTTAGGTTAGGTTAGGTTAGGTAAGGTTAAGTTATGTTAGGCTAGAAGGTTAAGTAAGGTGGTTAGGTTAGGCTAGGTTAGCCTAGGTAGTGTTTATTTTAGTGGTGGCGCGAGCAGCAAAGTTTACTTGAAGGCGCAATCGTCATGAACGACGATAGTGCTGCACGTGCATCGGTGTACGTGCGGGCGGCGTTCAAGCTCGTGTGCTGTGCCCGATCGGTGTATCGCAAATTAGGATAGATTTGGTAAGGTTATGTATAGTTAGGTTAGGTAAGCTTAGGTTAGGTAAGGTTAGGTTAGGTAAGGTTATTTTAGGTTTGGTAAAGTTGGGTTAGGTAAGATAAGAAAAGGTTAGGTAAGGTTAGGTTAGGTAGTGCTTATCGTAGTGCTTCTGGTGGTTGTTGGCGGCAAGAAAGCTCGCTTGATCGCACGCACTGTGATGAGCGTACACAGAATGGCGAGTTTGATGCCGATGCGGCCCGCACTACCTGCTACTTAGCCCATTTATGCCGTAAGTCGGGGCCTCCTAAAGTACAAATATAAGTATAGGCTTCAGATTGTATAATATGATTTGTTTGTCAGACATTTTCTATTGAAAGTACCTGGGTAGTTTAGGAGACCTCGGGTAAGTACGTAGTAATCTTTAAAAACAGATAAAGATAGAACTAGAACACTCTGGGAGTGCATACATCCGCCAAGCAAGGCAAAGGTAACGAAATATTCAAATTGGTGCTGAGACCATAATTTTATTTGTATCAAGCTAACAAACGTTTTGACAAACATTAGTCAAACTCACAAACAGATCAACCGATCATCAAAAAAAACTTGATCATTTATGTCTTTTTGCATTACCAACAACTCCTGTAAATTCCATAAAGATCCATTGATAACTTTCTGAGTTAGTGTGCTAACAAGCATAAAATTAAAAACAGCGACAAACTAACGAACAAACTACCAGATCATCGCAAAAATTTGGTCATATACTCTTCGTAATATACCTAACAACTTGTGTGTATTTCATAAAAATCCATCCAGTGGTTTTCGAGTTATCTTTGTGACAGACAGGATAACAGACAGAAAAACGAGTCGAAAACATAATTTCCATGGCGGAGAAACTAAACAGGTGCTCAGAGCTGTTCAGTATCTAGATACTTTTTATGTATCTAAATGCAGTATCTAGATATATTTTATCTGTATCTAGATACTTTTTAGATGCTATGAAATAATGGCTACAATATTCGATAAAAATTTGAAAAATGTCCGGAGCTATATTACATTCCAACAGATGGTAGAAAATAGAATTCTAGAAAAATGTACCCGATTAGAATATATTCATTATTAGCAAGAACTAAAAGTGGTACAAGCACAGTCACTTGATAATTGTTTTGAGCTTTGTACAGTCCTGGCCCTGTGCAATAAAACACACATATTGTTCTTAAAATCACGGTCAGGAGGTTAGAATGAAAGTTAATCATATAGAATCATACCATATGTATTTCCACTTGTTAATTCTTTCCAATGCAACTGTTGGCATTTTGGAAATCGCTGTAACAAGATAGAGGTAAGCAGAAGTGTGAATATTGCAGGTTCAAAATTATTGACACGGTGTATTATTTTTTGTGTATTCAAGGTGTGTATATTGTCTAATTCTGCTCTGAATTCTTAATACAAATGTTTATTTTTAGAACTTTGTGTTGAAACGCTACATTCATACTAAGCATTATACTGTTCCATGCTAGATAATTGTTACAGTATAGTTTCATAGAAATAAGACATTATTGTGATGTTGAATGTTAAAGAACACGGTGAAGACCTAAGGAAACTTGCTCTAGTTTGTCATGTTGAGGGGAAGGCTCTGATAAGATGATAAGGTTAAGCATACATTCCAAATTCAACTACTCGAGTTATTATAATAAAAAAGCATGCCAACAATCACGTTCATGTTAAAAACAAGATAAGTCGTGAAAGAAATGGGTTATGTCTGAGAAATAGTTGCGCGAAAGTTTGTTAGATATTCCAGCCAAAACCCGAGGGCCACTGCAAAGGACATATTGTAGTAGCTCAGTGTGGCCCTGGAGCTAATGTATCTCGACACAGTTGGAAGAGTTTTGAAGATAACTGGATTAGATATCCGGTAGTAAACGAACCAAGAAGCCCATTCCCAAAGAGACACCGGAACTTACGTACTGGCCCTGCATGCGCTATTGCCATTGCATCAGTAGGATATAGATGACCAAAGAAAAAGAAAAAAGGGGAAACTCAGCAAATAGATGATCATGCAAGCACGATCTATAGCCACTGATATGCGGAGCTTACAGACGTCTATCTGTGTAGTTGGGGCGGAAGAGAGAAAAATATGAATTAAGGTGGTCTGCGACGCATTGGCCGTCAGGAGTTTGCCACTCCTGGAGATGGAGTTCTTAGCTGTGGAGGATGTCTCTCCCAATGTGTCAAAACGAATTTTAAGCGTATTGACTGTCTCAGTACCGACAATGTCGGAGAGGAGCCTATTGCACATGATCATAATGATATACGGAAAGAATTGCTGGCTTAAGGTTGTTCTTCGAGCTGTATGCTTGAGTTTTTGGCCGTTTTTTCGCAGGCGATCATTAACGTCATTTTCAAAAAGTCCCGTTGTAGGTAAATCTTTGAAGCCATGCAAATACTTGGATGTTTCTATTAGTCGCCCCCTGAGTCGCCTCTGCCCGAGAGATATCAGGTTCAGTTATTTTAGACGACATTTGTATTGCTTGTCTCGCAGCTGAGGTTATCAATTTCGTAGCTCTGCGTTTGACTCATTCCATGTTATCGATATCTTTACACAGATGTGGCGACCAGAATTGTACTGTAAATTCTATGTGTAGGCCCGGTAACACCTTGTATAAAGGAATGATGATGGCCTTAGACTTGTATTTGAAATTCCTGGTGGTGAATCCTAGTACTTTGCTTACCATTTTCTCCCTCTTGTCAACTTGCTGACTGCGTTGTAGTTTGTTTGTAATAGTTATTCCCAAAGCACGTTGTTGGGTGACAGCTGTTCCGTTCATTTTCAGCGGGATTGAAGGGTTCTATGGCTCTACGTGCATTACTGAACATTTATCGGCATTAAAGTTCATCTGCCACGTCGTGCTCAATTCCATGAGGTGGTCAAGTTCTTGTTGGAGCTCAGTTATTTCGTGACAAGATGACATAGTTTTGTATCAGCCACAAATTTACTGATTTTATTATGGATGTTATATCGAGATCATTGATATAAATTATGAATAGAAGTGGGCCAAGCACGCTACCTTGTGGAACCCCTGATTGTACCTGCGTCCAGTCGCTCATCTCTCCTTCAAGCTTCACTCGCTGCTGCCTACCCGTAAGACATGCCCGGATCCAACATATAACAGTAGTCTCTCTGGATGCCATGGGCTTTCAATTTTTATATCAGTCGTAGATGGGGGACTTTGTCAAAATCCTTTTGGAAATATAGATTGAAAGCTTGTCGTCAGAAAACGATCCCATTCGTCAAGCTTGTACATCTTGAAGCAAGGATGGAGTTTGCAAAACGTCGACATTGACAAAAGTTTCACCTTCTGGAAGCAAATTTTATGGTTTGACGAAACAAATATCGAGTTCTTCGGTTATAATAGTGTTTCACAAGGTTTACAAGAAATCTGACCAAGCCCATTTCCTCAAGCACCGTACCAACAGCCAAGTACGGTGGCGGAGGTTTGATATTTGGGGGATGTTTTGCTGCTTCAGGACCAGGACGCCTTCTGAAGGTCAACGGTATTATGAAAAAAGCTTATGTAAGAAATTTGAATGATAACTTGAAAGAATCAACGAAGGAACTGTCACTCGGTCAAGCTAATTTGCTAGGGGAGTGGCTGTAGAACAATTCACTATAGAGAGTGTTGTGTAATTTGGTGCACATATTTTAACCATATGTAGAAAAACGCAATATAAATCGATATTCACGAGTGACAACAACCTCAAGACTTCTCCGTTTTCGATAATTGATGACCTGAAATATTTGAAGGTTTCCCTTAGAAATAGCCTTACAATGCAGCCTGCTAGCGCGCGCTTTAGAAGAAGAATCTAAAAGTATTAGATTCTTCTTTTATTATTATTATTATTATTATTAAAACTTCACGCTTGAGCTCCCACGGACAGGTAATACAACCCAAATGAAGCATTTGCAACACCGGGAAGCCCAAAACGCTGCTAAAGGAATTCTAGTAAAAAACTATTACCAGCCGACTTAAAAGCCTGCAGGCCAACACGACCAAAAGCCGATGCAGGCAACAAATTCCAAACTTTAGCCGACCAGGGCACGAAGCACCGACAGAACTGATTAGTTCG
>LQNS02278160.1:12879846-12900842 GCA_001587735.2 Parhyale hawaiensis
CTTTTCAGAGACTGAGCGACAGCATCACGCAGGCGAGGAGTAGGTATAACAGCTATCAAAGTTGAATCGTCGGCATAGTTGATCATCGTGTTTTCAAGCGAAGAAAACATGTCACTAGTATTGAGAACGAACAACAGCAGGCCAAGCACACTGCCCTGAGGGACACCAGACACCACCGCAACTGAGGCACTCAAGACGCCGTCAACAGACACTGTGCTAAAACGCGTGGTAGCAGCCTGCCTCAGAAGTTAGATTTTATTCGATAACTGCATTGTAAGCCTTTTCGTAGGGGAAACCTTCAAGTATTTCAGGTCGTCTTTTTTTTAAAACGAAGGAGTTTTGAAGTTTTCATCACTATTGAAAATCGTATCATTTTCCATTTTTCTACGTATGGTTAAAACATTCGCACCGAATTACACAACCCCTGAATAATAATACTCAGTTGTTGATCGCTCCGCCCTTGTTTGCTCGCTCTTTTGGTTGGCTTGTTTCATCAACTGAAAAACAAGCTGAGCTGCCATAAAATTTCAGCCCCGCAGTAACAGTGACAAATATAGCTTCTGAAATATATGGTCAAAAGTGAAAATCCTGGTTGTTATGAATCTCGCTTTGCTCTCAAAGCTAGCTCGGTACTTTAAGATATGACGATCAGTCTTCTTCTGAGTGTGGTAGATCAAAAGCCAGCCTTTTGATGAAATATTCGCTCCTATCGGGCATCATCAATTTCGCGCTTATGCTTTCTTTAGATGAATCTCTTCGTATCAGTTGAAACTTCACGCTGAACAGACGCTTTTTCTTATTCTGCTTACATTCTAGCCAAATTGCGCCCTTACAGATATAGCTATAGGGGCTGGTACCTATCCAGGTTATGGTAGGCTCTGAGAATTTCCGTTGAATTCTTTTGACTGAACTATAATTTCGTAGTGCTACTCAACGTTTAACCAATTCCAAACTTGTGTCCGCGCCTTATCTTGCTTGGGGGGTATTTTGATCTTGCAAAACTCATGACTTCGTGGCTGTGCAACTTGCGTTTCTTTAATGGAAGATCACGCCTGCAAGTATGAGACCTATCTTATAGCAAAACGCATAATGGGAACCAGGAGAATAAAAAATTTAATCACAAAATTATTGCCTACATTTTCAACCGCTGCGCTCTCTAGTTCTATTAATGTTTTGGAATGGCCTTCCCAGAGTCCAAACTTCAATCCAATAGAGCAGTGGTTCAAAACCAGGGGGGCTCGAGCCCCTTAGATGTGCGATGTGACCTTTCAAGGGGTGCGACAGTTCGATAAAATAAAGTTGGATATATACATAAATTGTTCATATATTTCATGTAAACTTCATTCTTTACCTGTTATAAGATGAGTTATTATGTTTTATGGAGTGTGATAACATATTAATAGTTTTCTAGGTGTGCCAAGCTGAGAAAAGGTTTGGAACAACAATAGAGGGGCGAGGCAGCATTGAGCAAGACTGTGGAAAACGTTTCTACAGGATATTGGAGATGAGATAGACAAATGAAACCCATGCATGCACCGAGATTATGCAAAAAGGAAGAAATTGACACTTGAACGAAAAAAAGCAGTCGAGCAATAATTGTGCAAATGACAGCCGTTACAAGAAATGCATTAGAAGAGATGCAGCATTGAGCAAGACTGGGGAAAACGTTTCTACAGGAAATTTGAAATACGGGAGACAATTGAAAGCTATGTATTCGCCGAAATTCTGCATAAAGAAAGAAATAGACTTCAGAACAAAGGCTATCGAGTCATAATTGTGAAATTGGCAGCCATTCCAACAAATATATAGGGCTGGGTTTCCGAATCATGGGTAACGCACGCTAGCTGGGGTGCAAGATAATCTACCAGTGGGTGCGAAATCTTGGGTAAAATAAGGTTGGACATCAAACTGGTTCCCAAATTTTGCGTAAATTCCGTTCTCAATCATCCGATGAGTAATGATTTTAGTAGGGGTGCGAGAATATCGCAAAATTTTTCCAGGGTGCCAGGCTCAGAACAATTTGGGAACCGCTGCTGTAGAGAATCTATGGAGAATATTAACGTTGAGAAAAACGGAGAAAAAACAATGAATCTCCCTCAGTGAGAGGAAATGTGTATGGAAGATTGGAGTAACATTCCGGCTGGACTGTGCTTCAGGTTAGTGGAAAATTATAACAAAAGACTGCAGCAAGTACTTGAAGCTAATGGTCATGCAATTGATCATTAGAAATAAGGTGGAAATAATTTTGAACGTGTGAATTTTGAAATTTAATTTATAATTTCTTTGTTACTTATATTTTTGATATTCCAATTGATACATCGGATAGAACTGATGCAAATAGCGAACTGTCATATACATAGGGTTGTATGTACTGACGTTTATCCCAACCTCCTATATATGATTTGAAGAATAATGTGAGTGTTTTATTGCACAGCGCCACTAAATATGCTCATGACTGTAGCTACTAATTGGCACGTAATTCGTATGGCGGCCTGAAGTGTGAACTGGTCATTAGCTGCCTGGCAGAGTGCAGAGGCCTGTTGTAAAATCTAAACCATATGGAGTTTCAAAACTAAAGGATGCGGCTGTAAATAGAAAAGTATCTAGCGCTGTACCTATAGATACATTCAAGTATCTAGTATCTGCATCTAGATACATTTTAAGGGTGTATCTAGTATCTGTATCCAGATACATTTTAGGGTGTTTATGCCCTGCTCTGCAGGTGCTATATCTTTAGCAGATGAGCAGAGTAGAGACATGGGCATAAGGTAAAATGAGCCTCAACAATTGTTCAAAGTAACAAAAGCAAACATGTCCTAACATCAAAGAATAATCAACGCTATGTAAAAATATCACCATGTATTCATTTGTAGAAATATGTATTTTTTTATGCAGTTAGATATTTACACTTTAATTCCATTCCTGTTACACTCCGATAAAAAAATAAAAAATAAAACTTAAACCAGGCTGGAGATTGTGGCGATCGTGTACCGCTCTGTTATAATCGTTGGGCAAAAATTTTACTTAGTTCAGATCGTGGATTATTCTAGGAAGTCTCTAAATGAATGCTTTCCTTGTTTTGCACAAGGAACACTGTTAAAGTATTTCATAAATAACACTAATAGATCTTGACTTCTTCTTTCTTTCTTCTAGCATTGAAACTAATGTGCCCGAGCTTACGTTGAGCATAGTCAATGATCAATGTTATAAGCCATTAAACATATTGTAGTAGAATCCCAAAATGGAGCAAAAAAAAAAAACGGGATTGTAGCTGCACCAATGATTTTTCTCCTGCTAAATTTCTTTGTTTGGCAATACAGCATTTCGCTGAGTTTTTGATTGAAATAATAGCATTGCATGTCAAAAGAGGTGACAGTGTTTTTTTTTTTTTGAAGATTGAAGTATATTTATATTTATTTGTCTGTCCACCCAAAAAGAGGTAGAATGGGCTGAGCATTGTTTACAATTTTTTGCAGAGTGCCTGGCGGGTAGACCTAGATGTGACCCATGCCCAAAAACTGGGATTAGCTGGCCATAAAAAATGACGTAAATGAGTTTTGTTGTCTGTCCACCCAAAAGAGGCAGAAGGACTAGAGTTATAATAAAATGAATTATAAAATGCTAAGACACTTTTTCCAAAGTTCTAAAAGCTAGTTTTTGATCATTCCCTATCATATTAAAAACAATTCTTGAGTAAAAATAAACACAAGCTATATAAAAGGCGACGTTTCGGCATTCAACAGATGTCATCATCAGGCAAATTAAAATCTGAAACAAATGAAAGTCAACATGAATGAAACTACACAGAAGATTTCATATAGGTAGCATTTTAAACAAAAACAAAGGCTCTGCGTTTTATTAAACTGAGTGCCGATCTGAAATTTTTGAAGATATGAATAATAATAAATTTTTAGGCAGTCAGGTGGGTTGACTGAGATACAAAAATGGCAATTATCCTCAGTTAGCCGGCCATAAAAAATAACGCCGCCGAATTTTCCTCCGCTGCTAGTGATGGTCTTACGTCACGAGGCGTTCTAGTTTCAGTTATTCGTAGCCGCCAGTTTAAAAGCAGCAGCACAAGAGACAGCCGTGTATCATCACCAGAGACAGCCGTGTAACAGCACCAGAGACAGCCGCGTAACAGCACTAGAGACAGCCGTGTAACAGCACCAGAGACAGCCGTGTAACAGCACCAGAGACAGCCGTGTAGCAGCACCAGAGACAGCCGTGTAGCAGCACCAGAGACAGCCGTGTAGCAGCACCAGAGACAGCCGTGTAGCAGCACCAGAGACAGCCGGTTAGCAGAACCAGAGACAGCCGTGCAGCAGTACCAGAGACAGCCGTGTAGCAGCACCAGAGACAGCCGTGTAGCAGCACCAGAGACAGCCGTGTAGCAGCATCAGAGACAGCCGTGTAGCAGCACCAGAGACAGCCGTGTAGCAGAACCAGAGACAGCCATGTAACAGCACCAGAGACAGCCGTGTAGCAGCACCAGAGACAGCCGTGTAGCAGCACCAGAGACAGATGTGTAACAGAACCAGAGACAGCCGTATAGCAGAACCAGAGACAGCCGTGTAGCAGCACCAAAGACAGCCGTGTAGCAGCACCAGAGACAGCCGTGTAGCAGAACCAGAGACAGCCGTGTAGCAGTACCAGAAGCAGCCGTGCAGCAGCACCAGAGGCAGCCGTGTAACAGCACCAGAGACAGCCGTGTAACAGCACCAGAGACAGCAGTATAACAGCACCAGAGACAGCCGTGTAACAGCACCAGAGACAGCCGTGTAACAGCACCAGAGACAGCCGTGTAACAGCACCAGAGAAGGCCGTGTAGCAGCACCAGAGACAGCCGTGTAGCAGCACCAGAGACAGCCGTGTAACAGCACCAGAGACAGCCGTGTAACAGCACCAGAGACAGCCGTGTAACANGTAACAGCACCAGAGAAGGCCGTGTAGCAGCACCAGAGACAGCCATGTAGCAGCACCAGAGACAGTCGTGTAACAGCACCAGAGACAGCCGTGTAACAGCACCAGAGACAGCCGTGTAACAGCACCAGAGACAGCCGTGTAACAGCACCAGAGAAGGCCGTGTAGCAGCACCAGAGACAGCCATGTAGCAGCACCAGAGACAGTCGTGTAACAGCACCAGAGACAGCCGTGTAACAGCACCAGAGACAGCCGGGTAACAGCACCAGAGACAGCCATGTAGCAGCACCAGAGACAGCCGTGTAGCAGCACCAGAGACAGCCGTGTAACAACACCAGAGACAGCCATGTAGCAGCACCAGAGACAGTCGTGTAACAGCACCAGAGACAGCCGTGTAACAGCACCAGAGACAGCCGTGTAACAGCACCAGAGAAAGCCGTGTAGCAGCACCAGAGACAGCCATGTAGCAGCACCAGAGACAGCTGTGTAGCAGCACCAGAGACAGCCGTGTAACAACACCAGAGACAGCCGGGTAACAGCACTAGAGACAGCCGTGTAGCAGCACCAGACACAGCCGTGTAACAGCACCAGAGACAGCCGTGTAGCAGCACCAGCAGCCACTGTTGCCTGACGGAGGCCAAGCAATGGGGCGTAATGATGTCTAATATGTAAGATAACTGCGACATCGAGACACACATTGGATCTTTATTCTTTGTAAGAGGACACATGGTATAAAGTAAGGAATTTTGTAATGTCTATGAGTACTTAATAAAGATTATTATTATTATTATTATTATTATACCTCGCTCCACGGTCCCATAGCTGCGGGCGGACCAGCCGCTAATCCGCACGCAAGTTTTGATTACGACGGACAAGGTTTCACTGACACACGACCAGGAGCGTGTGCACCAGCAGCCCGCCATGCCAGATAAATAGCCTAATATCGCGCATCTCTTTGCTCTAGATTAAACAGCAGCAATGTCTCTCGCGAGCCGCCGATACTATCGATTGGTAGGTGCATGATGAGTCCATAACTCGAGCATGGGTCTCATGCTTCCTGAAATAGCGAGGCCCGTTCCGACGTGTTCAAGAGGGAAAATTTGGGAATTGAGCTACAACCATTAGAATGTTTTTTGTCTCTTATTCCTTTAGTGGTGTCTATTGACAAACAGTATCTTAGTTATATGCTAAAATTTTATTAGTCTAGGAAATGGCGTGCTTCGAAATTCAAACTTACATGATAATGCCAATTTATGTTAATTATTATGTGGCGTTGCAACTGAAGAAGATCGTGAGCTTTTGATTGTACTCAGAATTAATATTATCATTAATATAACCACGATACTTTTTTTTCCTAAACTGTTTGACCTGATGCCACTTCCCAGTATCTTCACACCAAATTGCAACATACGCATGAAAGAATCAGTATAATTGTTGAATCTTTATGCAATAAGCACACTTATCCCTTTATAATCAAACACAATTATCAAATGGCTTCAATGCTCTCTGAATATATATTAAGGCAAAGCTTCCATAAAAAGTTTCCTCAGCTGTTTCGAAGGGAATAAAAAACTAATGTACTCCGTAGCGCGTAATGCAATACATGTCACAAACTAACTAATGTACTCCGTAGCGCGTAATGCAATACGTGTCACTCCGCAGCGCGTAATGCAATACATGTCACTAACTTATGTACTCCGTAGCACGTAATGCAATACATGTCACTGACTAACTAATGTACTCCGTAGCGCGTAATGCAATACATGTTACTGACTAACTAATGTACTCCGTAGCGCGTAATGCAATACATGTCACTGACTAACTGATGTACTCCGTAGCGCGTAATGCAATATATGTCACTGACTAACTAATGTACTCCGTAGCGCGTAATGCAATACATGTCACTGACTAACTAATATACTCCGTAGCGCGTAATNTAACTAATGTACTCCGTAGCGCGTAATGCAATACATGTCACTGACTAACTAATGTACTCCGAAGCGCGTAATGCAATACATGTTACTGACTAACTAATGTACTCCGTAGCGCGCAATGCAATACATGTTAGTGACTAACTAATGTACTCCGTAGCGAGCAATGCAATACGTGTCACTGACTAACTCATGTACTCCGTAGCGCGTAATGCAATACATGTCACTAACTAATCTACTCCGTAGCGCGTAATGCAATACATGTCACTGACTAACTAATATACTCCGTAGCGCGTAATGCAATACATATCACTGACTAAGTAATGTACTCCGTAGCGCGTAATGCAATACATGATACTGACTAACAAATGTACTCCGTAGCACGTAATGCAATACAGTTCACTGTCTCATGATTTATATTTTCCAATTTTAATAGAATGATTATCGTTTTCATGATTACGAAGACAATGTTTAAAATTATTACAGATGCTTTAATCAACTTGAGTTTAGTACCTACCAACTTATTCAGTTATAGGTTGCAGCTCATACATGTATGTGCTTAAGACAACTTAATCAACTCACGGAACAGTATTCTCAATAAGAAAAAATAATAATCTACTTGAGCTTCTGGTGTGGTAGGTGCAGCATGTGGTGCAGTCTTTTAATTTTAATGGAAACGATAAATAGAAGACTGTAAGTTTTGCTTGCTAACAACACATTCGCTATACAGGGTCTGCTCTCGCGTCGTGGCTTCTCTATACAAAAGTCGTCCTTTGCTATATTTCTGCCTGCAACACCCTAGTCTTTTTTCAGCTTATTATACCAACCCTCGTGTGCATCAGATTCAGAACATCATGCAGCCGTGACCTTAATCGGTGTAAGCTCCGCGTCTGCTCCCATCTAACAGTGGAACTTAATAAATTGTGTCTATACTTGTATGAATGAAGTTAATTAAGATAATTATAAATTAGCCATTTCACTGCTGATGGGACCTTGAGAAACAATGGACAATCCAGCTGTACTAAAAGACAAGTCATGTATACATTTATCTCTGAAAACTTTAACGACACCTCCTGGAGAGTCTCATTTTCAAGTTAGGATGGAGATGAGTTGCATGACAAAATAAGTAAACTGTTGTATGAAAAGAGATGGACAGAGAGCTGGGCGGCGCCTACATTACCAATATCTCATTTGTAGTTTTCCCTGACCCGCACGCAGCCTTTTGTCTGTTTAAATGTTTAAAGGCTTGCGGCCGATAGTTTTGGCCCAAATATAGTCTGTTTTACACACAGTTGCCCAATCGTTTGTTCAGGTGCAACAATACTGGAATAATTTGGTTCTGCAGCCAGGCCTCAAGGCTGCTAGTTCTATCACTGTTGTGTTTTTAAGTAATTCTCCGGCAAACTGTCGGAGAGGGTGGAGCCTGGTCATCGGCTCCTCTCTGGGAATGGGCTTATTGGTCCGTCTCTTATCAATAAACTAATCTGAAAACAGACAAGAAGAAGCAGAAATGTCACGATTCAAAATATCCGCACTCTAGTTGTAAATCTAGAGAAAAGGCTGGCAATTGTTAAAAAAAAATACTTCTCATTTTGTGCTGTTGGCCGTGTCACTGTAGGCTGCATTGAGCGTGGAAAGGAACGTACCTACGCGGGTAAAGAGTTCGACTGAGATAGCCAACAGTCGTCGTCAAATGTAGATATGTTCCCGATGTGTCCGTGCCTGCAGCTGGAAGGCTCGAGTTCAGTGACGTGCCGTGCAAGGAAGTATAATGGTGGCCTCTCTTCCGTGCCTGCCTTAACTTCCGTTTCGATATTTTTGGTTGAATTTGTGAGTCTGAATTTCCGTTTAGTTTGTTCACAAGTTTGTTTGCTTGTTATCTTTTGGTCCAGAAAAATTACTATGGTTAACGGCTGATCAAATTCGGGAGTAGTCCCTTCAAACTACTGCCAACGTTGCCTCTCAAATTTGGGGTTTTCACCCAACCAACATACTGATAATTTTGTCAAATTTTGAATTTTTGGTCGTCAGAGAAGATGGGAAGTCCTAAATTGGGTAAGGTATCCGAAAGAATCTTTCTACTTTACTATTCTAAAGCTGACTGTTGCTGGACCGTTTCTCTCGCTATTTTCTCCTTTAGTTTCCTAGCTCAACACCAAAAAGCTTATTAGCACTAAGGGTAAATAACTCCAGGTGTGTTATTGCTTTAAAATCCAATAAAGTTCAATTATTAGGATAATTGAGAACAATTTGGGCTTAATGCTATGTAACTTATTAATAATTACTACACCCGAGCGATCTTTGTGGTTCCAGTACAGCAACGGAGATTTTCAATCTCAGCGACACCGCATCTCATCACTTGCTGCTATTCTCCCGCTTGACTGCGAAGTTATTAATAGGCGGTGCGAGGTAAAATTGTTTTTTCAATACTAGCCGAAAAGTCGTATTGATTTTGATTAATTAAACTACTGACTACTTTTCATAAAGCTGTTTAAATAGCACATACAAAACAGACAAAACTGAATTACATATAAGGGCAGAAACGTAATAATAACGGTCAAATGCAAACTGTGCTACACTAATGAGACAAGCTTGTTACTGTGGCGCTAGTTGCTGCAGACAACTGAACTTGAAATCTTTGTACTTACTAGGAGCTCCTGCGGCAAGATAAATATTATACAGTATGCTATTCCAACGTAAGCAGGACTCGTCATCTAGCGCTGCCTATGCTTGGGACACCAACGATTGACTGAAAGCTTCTCACCCTAAACTTTAAACATAAACTTCAAATTTTCGAATTAAATATTAATCGTTTTAAAAATGAGGTTGACGTGTTCATAGAAGGTTGGAAACGATAATTCATTTCTAGTCTGTTTCACTCAATAATAAATTAATTATTATAATCAGAGAGAACTTGTGGTGGTAATATTTTTATTAAAAACCACTTGAAAGTCTGAACCCTTAACTAGGAGACAAGTTCATTAGGTCCCTTCAAATAAAAATTTCACGGGAAATTAAATAACTGAATAAAGAAAAAATCCACCCATAGTATTAAAATTACTTCGATTGTCAATTGCCTTCCTGAATTGTATCAAGCACAGCGTGGCAGCGCATTTTACACGTAGCCTGCTTTGCCAGCACCAGAAAAGGCCACAAACAGGCCTCGAGTAGCTCTGTGATGCAGAAAAGCAAAAACGAAGTTCTGCAGTAGATAGAAAAAACGTCTTATGTATAGTGTCATCAAATAATAGCAGGCAGATTTTATTTGCTAATGATAGATTTTTTTGTTTGCTAGTGAATGTAGAATGAGGAGTGAACCTCGTTTAACTTGACTTCCAAAAGGCAATTGACAACTTCTCCCATTCATTGGTTAATAAAAAAATTGGAAGCCTATGGCATCCAGAAAGATAAGTCACGCTGGATCCGAGAATGGTTCAATGGTCGGCAGCAGCAAGTGAAGCTGCAGGGAGAGGCCAACAACTGGGCACCAGTCTCATCTGGGGCTCCACAAAGGAGCGTGCTTGGCCCACTTGTCAATATTGTATATCAATGGTCTTTATCTTAACATCCGCGGTAAATTCAGTAGATTAACAGAAAATACTAAAATGTGGCATCCTGCCAGGGCCGGATAGAATCGAGCTCCATCAAGACTTTGACCGCCTTATGCAATGAACCATGACGTGGTAGATGAGCTTTAATGTCCAGAAATGTTCAGTAGTGCACGTAGTACTGAGAACTTCCTAGCTAGATTGGTAATGAACAATTAAGATAGAATTAGAGGCTGACAGGGGCAAAAAAAAGTGACGTACAAATCGTGTTCGTTCATACGATCGAACAGCGGTGAGATGAATGACGTGTGAACTTGGCTTTACCTTGGTCATGGTTGCAGTAAGTAGCTCCATATCGCATAAAGTAACGAATGAAATTCTGTTTTTATAAGGAATCGCTTTACTTAAACTGTCGTTTAAGATGGATCATGGGCATTATAGGCATAATTCGTCTCATTATGCCATTGTTACCATACGTATACTGTTACGATGGCCAGCTGCCGGCACGTCTCCCCAACACTGTTCATGTCACTAGTCCTCTTCAGTAGCTCCGCACTGACCAGCTTGTATTCACTGCTAACTCCTCCAAACACTCAAGGACCACATCTCGATGCTGCCACTACAGCAAACACCGGTAACGCGACACCCCAGGGTAAACACCTCCGCTCCCTATACAGGTGCACCCGCCCTAAAATATTGAAATTTGTCCCTGTGCCAATGTTCTCAGGGCTTCTAGAGTTACGCTCAAAGAATTCGGTACTCTGTTGAAAAATGCAAATTCTCCGGTGGATTTGTCCGGCAAAAAGGAAGATTAGCGCCTTTAGGTGGGTCCGTTTTAGAGCTTGAGTTCAATTGGTCATCAGACACTGGGGTGTGAGGCGCAAAAGAATATGTTCACAGCAAACAAACTGTGATAAGTACGTTGAGAATTTTGGAATAGCAAAGCTATGGTTATCGAGGTATTTGGCAAGAAAAAGTCCTTGTGTTTGATGACTAAGTGGTCAGTGAGCAAATTGTGTAGAGAAGCAATGAAAAATGTTAAGTCCGAGTTCGAGGTGTAAACTGCATCGTAGTAAGTCTAGAGAAAGACTAGTAAATTTTGACTGAATAAAAATTAAGTTCATGAATGCTTTGCTAATGTACTACAATCGTTTCCAAAGATAATAAAAAAGAGAAATTCTTGAAACTTGCTACAAAAATGCTTGAAAAGTACAGTATGGAATATAGATAATAGAAGTGGTATGCGAAGGGCTGATGATATGTCCACCAAACATGGCAGTTAGCAGTAGCGAGCGAAGCTTCGGTGCGCGGTTACACCCAAACACGAAGTAGTGCTGAGAACGTGTCGCTCAAGAAAATAGGAGCATCAATTATCCCGTGGACGTATCAATTAAAGCAAGTCTGTAGCTGAGGCGGACACGATGCCTACCGACACACGCCAGTCGCTATTGACGATCTGGTCCATAGATCCGCCGATAGCCAATCTCCGGAGTCCGGAAACGGACTGGCCAATTAAACCTTTCCGGATGAGCAGTGGTCGACAACCTCCGTCCGCTCCAATGGACGAACGTTGCCAAGCTCCGGATTTGCTATTTTGATGCTCTGAGTTGCTACTGAAATAAGCCCAGGCACATAGAGCAGCACAGTATCTATACTTGCTATTTTGAACAACTGGGTTGCTATTGAAATGAGTCTAGGACATAGAGCAACACAACATGCATTATATTTGCTGTTTTGATGATCTGGTTGCTATTCAGAAATGAGTCTAAACACTTACAGCCAGGAAGCAAAGAGTGCAACGGGAGGACTCAATGGGACTAAAACAAAACTTAGCCGTGACCGCATGTCGGCGAATGACGTCACTCCGACGAGTCGCAGTATTTGAGGGCCTGATCTCAGGCCTTCTTATGTGTGGCTCTTAGTCCTAACCCAAAATATAAGTAGTGTTATAATTCTTGGTGGGTAAGAAACAAAAGAAACGGTTATTACTCAAGCTTTCTGTACTTGACGACAACTATTTTTAACCATTTTACCGGGTTTTGTGTATGGGTGCAGCTCAAGTAGCTGGCCAGTCAGGAGAGGGAGATTGAAGGAATTAAATCGAAAACATACTGTGATATGTTTCAATATGTTTGTGAAGAGCATTGTGAACTGAATACGAAGTGTAAATAAGGCTTCACTTGAAAGAAGTTAAGTCAGGGCGACACACCAGCCCAGATCTTGCCTTTGGCACTGTGAAAGTTTCCACCAGCCTTCACTGCAATTTTCTATTGATATTTGTTTACTGTTCAATTAGTATATGTTCTCTTCATTTACTAATGTGCTGAAGGAATGAGATTTGCAGTTAACGGGTTTTCAGGCGAAATAAATAAAAACACTCATAGGCTGCTCAGCAGTACCATTCGTGGATCTTGACGTCACTGATGACGTCACTGTTCGATGCTGGTTTCACGTGAGGCCTCCAGTTACGCTCTTTACTTCCTGCATAAAGCATAGAACCCAGACACATGGGATATAATAGCATTAGCAGGCAGGGCAGTAAATAATTATGGGTGCTTCACGAAAAAATAGGATCCGGCATCAAGCTATGAATCATCAGAGTCCACTGGAATATAAAGATAGAAACTCAGACAGGTACTTATCATACTATAATTTACAAGTAGTTGCAGCATTTATGTAAATATTTTGTTAGCAATTAAAACAAATTTGACTAAAGCCCCCAACAGCAAGATATTTAGAGTGTTTACTCATAAACGCGGAATGTGCGGGATCGCGTCTGTTGCCAGCAAGCAAGTTGTTGCGCTTTATTTCCTTTTGCAGGGAAATTTAGGTCCTCGCTCCTGCAGCTCGGCTGAAGCATCTTGGTTGTCAAATGAGCTTGTATTAATTCCAACGATAGTAAAGATGAGGTGCTCAGTCGTAACTTAATACTCGCTTCTTGAACTTTTGTTGGGTAAGATTTTATGGATCGCGATGCATATACGATATAATTCTTTCATCACTTCTTTCACTTGTGTTGATAACGGTGTCCTGTTGGTCATTCGTAATATAGAGAATATATATATATGTATGTATTATTTCAACTAGCCATCGTGATGGAAGACATTCAGAGTAGAGAATAATAATCAGGGCGACGGCGTCTGATCATTAATTCGGTTATGAACAATCTGCTCGGGCCAAAGAGACGCTATAGTTATGCGTCGGTGCGTATGATGCATCACTATTGTATGCATTTCTGCTTCGCAAATAAGTCTAAACTGACAGGGTAAATACAGTGTAACTTGTGATGGAAATAGAAATATTCAAAACATTCGTTACCTTATGCATATAAAAATATGAGTGCATGCCAAGTTACTAAAACCAAGCTCTTCTGCCCGCGGTGGAGAGTTACTCAGCTCTGTTGACGTAACAACCGCTGCTCGCGGATCCCCACCTCCTCTCCACCAACTCTGCTGATTCTTCTCTGTACTACTCGTTACTATGCTAATGCCCTGAGCCAAGCGTCTATGTTTGCTGTTTTGATGCTCTGGGTTGCTATAATGAAATGAGCCTGAGCACATAGAGCAGCGCGTTTGTTATACTTAACAGTGACGCTTACTGTCAGCACTTTCAAATAACTATATGGTGTTTTGAAAAAAATTAAACTGCTCTAATATTGCATTACGAAGCAGCAAAGATTTACAGTACAGTGCAACTAAGAAATTGTTTGTGTTTACCTGTTACTCATGAGAACCAAGTCATGCTGTACTGCCTTATTTACTTCTGCCTAAGGGATTTCTTTAATAAAAATCTATGTACGAGCCACCTTACAGTAACATGTACCAGCTGATGTTTTCTACACTTGAATTACTGAGCTCAAATTAGTACTAATAGCTTATTAGTTCCGAAAGTAGATTGGTACTCCGAGGAACTTCCTGCACAGTGGCTCAATATGCTTTTCTTATAACAACAAAGTGACATTTATTTTGAAATAACTGCACCCAGTGACGGAGTACCTACCTTGTGTACCTTGAGGGTCTTCGGAACAAGTCCAGGTGACGTTCCACACGACACCCCACGTATGTGGAGTCCTGCTGCTGGGTGTCTTTTGTGGGACAGCAGTTAGCGACCAAAGATAGAGCCAGCAGCGAATTATCTCCACATTGCATCTAGCCGCTGGTCTATCTGGTATTCTTCTTAAATGAGAATCCAGCAAATTTTTTAACTCCATAATTTTGATGTCAGTGGCGTTTCGAACAACGGCTTTTCCACCATCTCTGCTTGGGATGCGAATATCACAAGTCCTTCCAGTTCTTTCAGAGTGTCTGGCAACAATCCGCTCATTCACGTTCACAGTGATACGTTCCAGAATTTTCCAAACATTTATGATTGTAAATCGCTCGAATCTTCGTTGTAGTGAATACAATTAGAGACAGCTAAGTCGTGGTTAGGTCACGAAGTCGACCGTTCTATTCTCAAGCCAAGGTAGAAAGTGTGGGTGCTCGGCATTGCAGCGTCGACATTTCTGCCATTGACGGTCTACAATAGAAGGATAATGACATTTTGACCGGGGCGTAGTTGTCGTGTGATTCTTCCGTTTATGACGCCGTAGCTCAGACAGTCTGAGGTCGACTGCAGTCGTATACACTCCTCTGGTCCCTGAGTGGGATTTAACTGCAGCACAAACCAGTGCACGTTGCTTTCCTAGTTGGGGTGGGCGGTCAAGGCGTCTTTACCTTTATCGAATGTCACGATTCAAAGAATAGCTTCGATGAATCAATATTTTATAATAGCTAGCCCGTTTATTTACTGAAAGATACCGTCTTCTCCATTATCTTTGGTGCGATTTGCGTTGTTATTTTCCAGCAAGGAGGTTCTAATAGAGAGGAGTGCACCCTATCTATTTATCCTACGGGAGCGTTGCGAGTAAACTTTTCCCTCAAACTGGCTGAGTGGCTTATCCAATCGGAGAGCGGCATTGCCTACGTGAGGCATTGCCTCNAATGAGTCCTGAGCTCAAATTTTTGCAGCCATTAACCATCGACAAAATTCCGAGCGGATGGAAGTACCTATGCAAAGGAAACTTGTATCCTGTATACCAGCTTATGATGAAAGTAACAGGGTGATCAGCGGGATATAAATCTTCAGACACGATTGTCTTGCAAAAATATTGAAGAACTACCTGTTTGTATTTTCCTTAACTATATGCGCTGACCACTGCCACTTCAGCCAGTTTAAGATCCCCAAACGCCAGCTTCAGTCACGTGACAAAGCCATGTGTTTACTCGCCCAGGTAAGGCTTGCGCTTACTCCTCCCATTGAAGCTCCTTGTTTTCCAGACCGTCCTCGGTGCTTACAGCGCTATAAGTGATCATAAAAAAGAGATGTTAGAGAGCAGCTCGCTGTAACATGGCTACCGGACACTAAATGTGGGTATGTGGAGTCCCTGGTAACCTCTGACCGAGCTACTAAACGTAAACCGACAATCTGGTGGTCTGTTGTTGATTTTTTTATTTGACAACTCCCCCTGTACATTGCCTGCGATTGGTACTAGAGATACCTGTGTATTATTTTCAGTGCTTTGAGATATAGATCTATGACGGTGTAATTCCTAATACAGTAGATCCAATTTAGATAACAATATTGATAATATTCTATTAACTCCAGTGATTAACTAGCTAAGAGCACCTACGTGTTATATGTGCTGAGGCACTGTAGTTCGGGGACGGGGACACGCCAGCGTCATGTCTTAGCGGGAAAACGTTCGCATAAGTCGCAGCTCCGTGGTCCATAGCATTTAGGGTAAGGTGGGGCAGCGCGCCCTTGTGGGGCAAAGCGCCTTTTCATAATAGCAAGAGTTAGTGCATTCGTAGCCACGTGTCACAACATGCAATGGTCCGGGAACCATCTGCGCACCACTGGGGGGAAAAGTATAGCTGAGTGAGGTTGTTGAGGTAAGTAATGACCGTATACATGGTTTTACGCGTAAAAAGCACTTTTTGTGTCCTTCACAATATTTCTGCAACGTACGATATAGCTACTTTGGACAGTCATCTCATAAATAATTATAAAGTATTATGCTTTCTGCTACATTTGCAACAGTTCATTGGTTCTTGCAAACAATCTTATTATGGTTATAATTGTTTTACTGGAGACATGTGGTTTGGGGCAAAGCGCCTGTAATACTTAGGGGCAAAGTGCCAACGAAGAAAGCACGCACCAAACCTAAAGCAAAAAGTAAAAAACTGCTACAGGATTAAAACGTGAGGAAATAGGAAAGGGAAAGGCAGAGACTGCCAAGAGAAGACGCAAACCACTGTCAGACTCTTCAAGAGATGAAGAATGACCTTTTTTTGGCTTGTTGTGAACCATTTTCAAACAGCAAATCCGGCTCCATTGCTCTCCATGCAAAATATGGGCTCTCGAAGCTTGCACAAGTTGCGAAGCTGTTAGCTGCATTTGCCACAACTGCGGTTCCAGTGTCTGGCTAATGTATTAATGGGCAGAGGTCAATAAGTAATCTAGGTAGGCTTCCTAAATTTTTGTGGGCACTTAATTTGCCCCTTCAGAGTAGGCGCTTTGCCTCATGCATGGGGCAAGGCGCCTGTTTTCAAAATTTCAATTAGTTTGCCACTGCCACGCATTCCATGTCACTTGTTAGTTTTGGCGCCCGCATCAAGAAAGCGCTTTAAGATACCTATCGTATTATGTAAGAGTGAGGACTCTATCGATTAACTATGACCTTCTGAGCGGTTCTGAAAAAGTAGGTGGGCTCGCTGCCCCACGTTTCCCTAAGCATTCGGAAAATTTACTAATTTTTCCCTTTTTAATCAAAGCACGATCAATTTTAAATAAAGTGAAACAATATTCATACTTTTCCTTCTATCTGCACGTAATAAAATAGAGCTCGAGCACTTGATGAATTTTTAAAGTGAATATCTTCCAGTAGCCAGACAACTAACGAGAGGGTAAGTAGCAGCGATGGTCCGTGCATCACTCTACTCGCGTGTACATGTTGTAATGCAGCGTCCACTTCACGAGCAATGTAGGGATGTACAGACCCAATATTTGCATAGAGTTAGCCTACATCATTCCTAATCGGCAGCATAAGAAGTAAATCAGCACCCCTACTCATCTTCTTTATTCATGAGTGTAATTAATTTCGTTCGGGCTTTTCATGCTGTATAGCGTTGCTTGGCTCCAGCGCGCGCCCTCTCCCTCGGCTCCCCAGACGAGCAGGATTATGAGACTCGGATTATAAAGTCTTCTTAAGGAGGCGGCTTGCCAAAATGTTATTGAAGAGTCCCTATAATCATTGGAAGGTTTCGCCAGGTTGAGATTAGGACGTCCATGGGATCATGTTTACGCTAATAATTCTAGAAAGAGGCGACAGGTGGCGCAGTGGTGCTGTCAACGGAGGACCTGCCTTTGGAGCGGCAGCTTGCCTGCTCCTGTTGACGACATATGTCGACAGCGCCTGTATTACTGTGCGCACCTTGTAAAAACCAGTCATAGGTTCTCTGTAATTTGGTCTTCCTGGTTAGGTCTCAGTGATCTCTATGCAGTAGTGTATGCTGTTGGCTAATATTGAAGATTTCAGAGGTCTGTACACCACAGTGGCATTATTACTGAAGATTTCAGAGGTCTGTACACCATAGTGGCATTATTACTGAAGATTTCAGAGGTCTGTACACCACACTGGCATTATTACTGAAGATTTCAGAGGTCTGTACACCACAGTGGCATTACTACTGAAGATTTCAGAGGTCTGTACACCACAGTGGAATTATTACTGAATATTTCAGAGGTCTGTACACCACAGTGTCAATATTACTGAAGATTTCAGAGGTCTGTACACCACAGTGGCATTATTACTGAAGATTTCAGAGGTCTGTACACCACAGTAGCATTATTACTGAAGATTTCAGAGGTCTGTACTTGATAGTGGCATTATTACTGAAAATTTCAGAGGTCTGTACACAGCAAGGGCATTATTACTGAAGATTTCAGAGGTCTCTATACCACAGTAGCATTATTACTGAAAATTTCAGAGGTCTGTGCACCATAGTGCCATTATTACTGAAGATTTCAGAGGTCTGTACACCATAGTGGCATTATTACTGAAGATTTCACAGGTCTTTACACAACAATGGCATTATTACTGAAAATTTCAGAGGTCTGTACATGATAGTGGCATTATTACTGAAGATTTCAGACGTCTGTTCACCACAGTGGCATTATTACTGAAGATTTCAGAGGTCTGTACATCACAGTGGCATTATTACTGAATATTTCAGAGGTCTGTACACCACAGTGGCATTAATACTGAAGATTTCAGAGGTCTAGAGGTCTGTACATGATAGTGGCATTATTACTGAAGATTTCAGAGGTCTGTACACCACAGTGGCATTATTACTGAAGATTTCAGAGGTCTGTACACCACAGTGGCATTATTACTGAAGATTTCAGAGGTGTGTACACCACAGTGGCATCATTACTGAAGATTTCAGAGGTCTGTACACCATAGTGGCATTATTACTGAAGATTTCAGAGGTCTCTACACCACAGTGGCATTATTAGTGAAGATTTCAGAGGTTTGTACACCACAGTGGCATTATTGCTGAAGATTTCAGAGGTCTGTACACCATAGTGGCATTATTACTGAAGATTTCAGAAGTCTGTACACCATAGTGGCATTATTACTGAAGAACTCAGAGGTCTGTACACCACAGTGGCATTATTACTGAAGATTTCAGATCGTGTATGCTGCTAGGGTATACTGAAGATTTCAGAAGTCTGTACATCATAGTGTATGCCACTACAAACTAACTCTGTTTTTAATGCACCGAAGACTTTTTATATTCAAGTAAAAGCAACGCTATTATAATACGTATTCTAATTCAAATCAAAGTGTTCCGCTACGCATATCACTTCCGCGGTTCACAAATTTACCGTCTCTAACAAAATTCTTGGCCGCCCCAGCAGTTAAAGTCTAGAAACAGCTCCTAGCGCAGCCTAAATTTTTGTTCATTAAAGACGGCAGTTCGTGCTTACGCTGCAGACGCATTAAGTTGTGTTCCATGTAGCGGTATCTACACAAGCTGAAGAGAAGTCAAATTAAATTATAACGACAGCCAGGCCCTTGGGAGTTTCCTCCTACCGTCAGTCTGAAGTATGGTAAAGTCTTTAAACTGAGAAGTCCCGTCAATGTTGGAAGTCAGCTCGCGATGGAGGGTTGGTGCAGAGTGCCTCATATATGTCAAGTCATGGAAATAGTTATAAAAAAGGTGTACATTAATCAATACGTTTTATACCTTAAGTAGAAGACCCTTCGCTCGAAATTCAGGTAGAGTTATCCACGCCACATATCTTGTGCAGAGTGACCAGCGAGAGGGCTACAGTTGCGGGTTGTTCCCACATTATATGTAACCGCTTACAGCAGGTTTGTCTGGCACTGTCGGAAGACATGGTCCCAGTAAGTTTTTTCTAACTTCACAGTATCAATACGGTGCCTGTGGCGTTTTGAGTGCTACGTGGCGGTTCAGTGAACAGCCTCGCCCCACGGACAGTGAAATTATTAGACTAATTTGTGGCTATTGCAGCACCACCAGTTTAATTGGAATTCAGACTCCACTAGTGCAGCCAATATGGTCTAAGTTTCTCGTGAGAATCCGCCCATTGATACTGACAGTAATTCCTTCTAGAATTTTCCGAACATTATGATGGTGAAGCGCTCGACCCTCGTTGAATTAAATATCTTTGAAGTAAGGTATATTTTTGTATTAATTTAATTCTGGCATGCCTCTGAATGTATGCATAGAGCCTCAAAGTTTATTATATTTTTAGTAAGCATGGCGAATTTTTACAAATATGCTTAGTTTGCTCTGGATTGGTATGGGTTGTGGGAGCCCAAGAACGGATTGTAAAGAATCAGCCCTAAATAGTGGCCAGAAGAGTTCCCCCACCTCACGCTAAAAGAGAACCTTTAGTGAATCTTGTAACAATAATTTTACAAAACATTTTAAAACAACTAGGGTACCCGACTGCGAAAAATGACAGCGAAAAATTATCGATGATTCTGTACTGGTCAGACAGGTTATTCATTTGATTGTGAAGAATGCCATGTAACCGGTATATATTTATGATGCAAAGAGGTAAACGCGCTCAACTTCAACTTACTGAGCTGTTCAAGCCTTCCTTTCATTGCTTGACGTGCAGTTACTAATAATAATTAGGTAGTCGAGCATCACTCAGAAATGACGGGCCTCAGCGTATCACTGGCACGCCATGACGTCAGTTGAAGCGAATCTTTTTCGTTTTCTTGAAAAACTCGATGGCCAAAAGGAAAAAGTCGGTGGATAAAAACAAGTGAGTGCAATGCTACACCTATTGTTTTCGCTCCTTTCTGGCATATCTGCAATATTTCTTACCCCTGGACAATCTCTACTTTACTGCTCATCTGCTCAAGTTGCATACCGTCAACTAAGTGCAAATCAAGTATTATACCTTTGATACCTTTGATGATACTTCGGACGAGGTCCAGGCGACGTTACGCACGCCGCCCATCTTGTGCAGAGGTGATGCTGCAGTCCGTGACCAGCGGGGTGGCTAACAA
>LQNS02278160.1:12908223-12926991 GCA_001587735.2 Parhyale hawaiensis
AAATGAGGAAGCCAGCGGGGGTTTTCCTGAAGGGCTAACTTACTGCCGTCATTTATCGCACACGTGCACCAGTCATTAATAACCCAATATGCCGTCATTTACAATGACGGCTCGGGAAACTAGTATCGGCATAATGCAATAGCGTAATAATGACCGACTTAAGAGGGAACTGATGATTAAATTGAAATAAAACATGAGCACTCTACCTCCGCCAAGCAAGGCAACGGTAAAGAAAAATTCAGATTGGCTCTGAAACTATGATTTAATTGGTGCCTTTTGACAGCAATAACAGTTTCTGTAAGTTTCTTGAAGATACGCTCATAACTTTTTGAGTTATGCTGCTAGCAAACAACCTGACAAACAATAGTCAAAACATAAAAACCAACCAACTGATCGTCAGATAAATTTAATCACTCAAGTCTTTCAACGTGGCTAGAAATTCCTGTCAATTTCATAAGGATTCATTCATAACTTTATGAGTTATTGTGCTAACAAGTATAGAATCAACAAATCGACAAACGAACGAAAAAACATATCATCACACAAATTTGGCCATTCACTCTTTGTGATATATATACCTAACAACTCATGTCAATGTAAAAAAAAATATCAGTCAATAACTTTTTTAGTTATGGTGCTAAGAAAAACAGGCAGACAAGGAAACAAACAAACTGTTAAGCGAACCTTGCCTAACAATCTCAGTAAATTTCGTAAAGATCCGTCCATAACTTTTTGAGTTATCTTTGTGACAAATAGAGTAGTAGACAACGAGACAAGCACACAGACAAACATACACAAATACATAAACTCCTCGGTGAAGGTAATGGATACTACATAAGTTCTATTTAAACAATTAATCAATTCAATATCAACTGTTATAAAATAACGGCTTGATATCACAAGTCAAATAGCCTCTAAAATTATAAAAATGAAATAACAGTTAAGCTATAAGGGTTCGCGCGTTGAGACGAGTTAGGGTTATTGCTACCCCATATGTGACTGTTTTCAGTGAATGCTGACTTGCTTATGATGAAAGACTTGTTTTGTGCAATACCCCTTCACCCTTCTCCAGACGCCAGAGCCCCCCGTTAAGGAGCTAGTACTTAGAAACTCGTGTTTAAAAATAAGGTCTTAGTATTGAAACTCTGCTTTTTCCATGTCCCCCAATTAAGCTAACTTAAGCATTAGGGTGAGCGAGACTATTTTGAGCTGCATGAAAAGTTAAAATATACACAGTAATGCGCTTAGGATGTAGCTAAGAAACAGAGAAAAACTGTGATATATGACAAGCATCAAATTAGCTGAAGAATAGATAGCGGATCATTGCATTACTAGAAAGCGGAATGTATTTTATTTTGTAAAAAGGCTGCTGTGCGGTGCAGCTTTTGTTGTAAAATTTGTGATGCAGTTACCGTAGACTTTTTTTAAGGATACGTACATTGCAGAATCATCCATGCCTAAATATTAATGAATTAATTTCTATAATCCTGGCCTCCACTGATTTTAATTTCGATGTGCTACTATACAGTGTTCCTGGCATACATCATCTTGTGAAATTCAATCCTTTTCTTTTATTTCAAGGCCACCTGATATGCAACACAACTAGGGACAAGATGATATTTTAAATAAAGATAACTGTCACACATTGGCGGAAATCAAGAACCGGAGCAGCATCAAGCGGCGGAAGTTATCCGCCAATAGTGATAAGTTAGCGCTGAATTCTTAGAAACGAAGCTCGGTGTACGATTTTGCTGCTATTTGATTCTGGCTAATTATTCAAACTACTGATCAGTTTACCGATAAGTAAGATAATAGTTAATACCTCAGTGCACTTCTGTAAATAACGATAGAGCACGAATTGGCTGCTTTGTATTGCAGTAAGTATCCAGACTAAATATGAATCATATCAGTGGAAACGCAGAGAAGCACCTAGTGTATAATGCAAAGGGACATTTTCACCGCCATTTACATCAGTTGACATGCAACGTATTTCCATCATTTTCACCTCAGCTCAGTCAGCTGATACACTAAGTTTCTTGTCACTGATTCAGTGTGGGCCTAGGGCCATTTTTCACGTTCTTCATTCTTCAGGATTTTTTTTTTTTTTTTTTTTTTTTGAGAACGTTTCATAAGCTCTGTTCCCCAATTCGTCTAGCATATGTTATGGATTTTTTTCTGGAGTGAAATTACGGAAGGCGTTTGAATTCTGAAGCACTTGCAGCGCAAGCGCAGTGAAGCGCAAACTGAACGTTTATAGGTCAACCCAAATAAGCTCTCCTCACCTCCCTGGTCTTTACCTCACTCACGTACCTCAGAAGCAGTTCAGGATAATCCAACACCTCGCGATGGGATTAAGTCGTGTGAGAACAAATAATCTTTAGCCTTGTGAGAATTTGTTAGCTCGAATCTTTTGAAAGAGACCTGATAATCCTCATTATTGCAGAGAAGTGAAGTGCTGCGTGCATCCCAGCCGACACTGTGTCTGGCGCCACCTAACTTTGGGAGCTTAGCCAGGCGTGAAGGCGCGCTCAAAGGAACCGACTTGATTGGAGCAAAATAGACGGTGGCATCGACCGAGACTTGGTGGGTCCGGAGCCACCGCAGCTGGGGACTGGCGGGGCTGTGGTGTGGTAGTAGCGTGTTTACAGAATATTTATCTTTGATCTTGTACCCGTGCATTGTAATGCAAGTAACGGAGACTGATGGTGTCTGAAATGGCATCTTGCTTCTGGTTTGTTACGACACGATTATGACGTGTTTCCATATTTTGGAATTTCATGTACCATCTTGTTTTTGCAAAAGTTCTGTAGCACTTGGTTATTTTGTGCCTGGAACTATATATAGTATTCTGGGTGTAATCAGATATATATTTTATTAGAATGTATTATGAACTTTTAGCCTGCTTTAATGAATGTAACCACGCTCAACAGTGAAGACAAAGTTCACAGGCGCCTTCGGAAGACCGCTCATAATTTTCGGACGTAGTGTTTCCTCAACGAGGCCCAAGTATCAAGGAGGTGGAGTGCTTGGTTGTAGTACGTAGCGGACTTCTGTGATGTTCTGGTTTGTTCACCGCCGAAACACCCGTGAGAATCTTCTATAGTTTCAAAAATTGCAACTGCGATTCCCAGGATGCCTCAAGCGGTTTCCAAACACTCTTGGCAACGTAGGACAGTGTGGTCACAGAGATATTTGTCGTCTCTCAAGCTGAGTCATTTCTAGCCTTGACTCACTTTCAATAGCCTTCTTAACAGTCGATGGGTTTAAACCTTAGGTCTATCTGAAGGAGGTCGATCCTTGACTTCTTCTGTTTTCATCAACCTATCTACAACTGTGTTGACGGTCCTCAGACTGACTTTTATTCACCACGAGACAACCGACTGGTTGCGACCAGCGTTCAGGAGATCAGATACCTTAATTATTTTTACTCCTATTGTAGCATTCATGCACCTTACTATCATATATTGCTCATAATGATTACCTCAATTTACCTGATTACCTGAACTTAGTGTCATGGAGAATTATGTACTAACATGTACATACGAAGTTGTAACAGGACTTTTGCAAAATATGATATGCGTTCTTAAGGATTAACGGAGATTGTACTGAGAATAATTCGACCCACACCCAAATAAAGTGCTTAGACATAAGTATTTGTATTTTACAAAATTTAGGGACTGCTTTAGGATAATTAATACAGGAGGTTTATATAACATATATATAATAGAATATTTAAACAGAACAGTCAAGTGTGCACTTATAACAAGAAAATTTAACACAAGCAAAAGTAATGAGGGACAAAAGTATTTAACCAAAAAAAAAATTATGACATTTGTACTTTGTGACGTGACCTTTATTGGGAATAACAGCATGGAGACGATTGTTATAGCTGGAAATTAACTTTTCACATTCTCTTTATGGTATTTTTTTCCATTCTTCCATGCAGATAACCTTTAATTCAGTAAGTTTTTGGGACACCGTTTGTAGAAACCAGATTTAAAAAGGCGCCACAAATTTTCTATTGGATTAAGGTCCGGTGATTGACTAAGCCATGGAAGAACATGTATTTTCTTCTTTTGAAACCATTCTTTCGTTAAATTCTCAGTATGCTTGGGGTCGTTGTCTTGTTGGAATGTCCAACTGCGCCGTCCGTAGAATTTTTTGGCACTTGGAAGTATCTTCTTCTCTAATATCTCCCTGTACATGAAACTATTCATCTTGCCATCAATGATATGAAGATCCCCAACACCATGGGCAGTAAAGCAAACCCACACCATGATGCTGCCCCCTCCATGCTTCACGGTGGGGATGGTGTTTTTGGGGTCATAGGCAGTACCACGTTTCCTCCATACATGTCGAGCTTCGTTTCGGCCAAAAAGTTTTATTTTAGTTTCGTCAGACCATATATATAACCCCTTCCCAAAACTCATTTCGTTTGTCCAGGTGGTCTTTGGCAAATGTTAAGCGGCTCTTGACATGTTTTGCTGCAAGAAGAGGAGTTTTGCGTGGAGAGTAAGAATGAATGCCAGTACAGTTCAATTCCCTAACAATAATTTTCTTGCTGACATGCAGTCCTTGCGACGCCAGTTCACTCTGAAGGTCAGGACGAGTTCTTATGGGGTCATTAGTCACCTTAGGTAGCATGTAGCGCCGAGGACGATCCATGATCTTACGCGGAGCTCCAGCTCTTGGCAGGTTGGAGACCGCCCCAGTCACTTGATGCTTGCGGACTATAGCTCCTACCGTTGAAAAAGGAACATTGACACGTTCTGCTATTACTCTATAAGTTAATCCGTCACTACGAAGTTGAATTATAAGTTTACGAGTAGCTTCAGGGATTTCTTTAACTTTGGGCATTGTAGTGAGAGTGTGCGCAACTTCAACGAGGTCTAGAGAGGTAATGATTGCGCCGGCTGTGGTTTCGAGACGTTTCGCGAACGTTCTAGAATAATTTCCAAACTAATTTATTCAAATTATACTATTAAATATCAAAGATTCAACATCATATTTCTTTTGGTCGAATACTTTTGTCCCTCATTACTTTTACTTGTGTTAAATTTTCTTGTTATAAGTGCACATTTGACTGTTCTGTTTAAATATTCTATTATATATATATGTAATATAAACTTCCTGTATTAATTACCCTAAAGCAGTCCCTAATTTTTAAAATAAAAAAAAATAGAGTTGTGCAAATACTTATGTCTAGGCCCTGTAAGGGTAAGTATGTCACGCGCTCATATGGGCAGTCCTCGCAACAGACACTGTAGGCAAGTGAACCGGGGCTTCGATGTCTACTCTACCAAGAGAGGCTGCTACGACCGAGAAGCTTAAAGTTTTAAAAGCACGATCTTGTTCATAGGGCTTGTTAATGAACAACTCTATGTTTTTTCATCAAGTAATGTTCAAACTCGTCTTCGAACTTTATTTATAAAATCAAAATTAAAAAGTGTAATAAAGTTTTGATGAATGAAACCAAACAACACTTTGTATGCTACAAGTTTGATGCATGTTGATGGTCAGTGCTACATGCTAATTGTTGAGGCAAATTAAACTATTTCTTTTTCCGTGGTGTAGGTAACTGTGTCATGACGACACGTCCGCAGGAATTGCATGACACACATACCACAGTGATGATTCACTTTTGTGAGTTGGATTACGGCCTAACAGATAATGCATCGAACTGCATGAGAAGCCGAAAAAATTTCTCTCAGTGTTGTCGTGCGGGAGGCGAAAATTATTTTTTAGCCTGTTGTAGTGTGACAGCAACACACCTGTTCACGGTACTGCCTGGTATGTGTATGTTCTTCTATACGCATCCGAAGGCTTATACCCTATATTCCACGTGTTGTGAATTCAGTAGTGCTAGATAGTAATCATTTCTCTTAACTGTAATAAATCCAGTTGGTCAGCACTGTCTTCATGGTCAGCACTGTCTTCATGGTCAGCACTGTCTTCATGGTCAGCACTGTCTTTACTGTCTTCAGTTAACCTAACGTCCAGTGACGTGGCACTTAGCATGAGGTTGTGGCATAAACTAATAAACAGCCCTTTTGCAATACTGAAGCTAATCGCTCGTCACTAATGATAATGTCCTAAGCAAACCTCTAGTTCTCACTCACTACAGTGAATGATAACCATCAGCTAAAAAAAAAACCTCTGGGTGAAGTCCGTCTTGAAACTGAAGTGAACCAACGCTTGTTGAAGTATCATGGGATCATATGGCCAGTCAGTCTATAAATGAATATACCAAGACGATAGTCTTAACATAGAGAGTGTTTGATTGGCTTCTTCAAAGTCGCTCCAAGCCAAGCCTCGAATTAGTTACCCATGAGACGCTCAGAAACTCAATCATGCTTCGTAAGCAAAGTTTACAGCCGTTTCAAGCGTAATTTGGTTGCTGTTAACACCTACTAGTAGTGGCTACTACACAATTCAAAGTAGTGAAACGAACGCTCTTTGTCACAGTTTCTGTACAATTGAGCATGGTATCAACTTCACGCACCAATAGAAAAAGCGTCTAAATAACTTGGTTATTATCACCCGCGAACGAAGTGAGAGAGGTTATACTGTATTCGTTGAAGATTTCAGCATATATATTTGTATATAGATTGACTGTCGCCCTAAAAATGTAGAAGGAGTTGAGCAACGTTCATAATTTTTTGCAGGAAGTTTGGTGGGTTGGCCTAAAGGTGACCCATGCCAAATAACTAAGCCTAGCTGGCCATCAAAAACGACGGCGTTGCCTCCACCGCGGCAGAATGTCGTACGTCACGAAGCGTTCTGTTTTTTCATATTAATAGTAACAGATCTTGACGGGGGCTGTGCCTTAACAATGTTGGACACAGCATCCATATGTGAAACTAGGATTAGCTGGCCATAAAAAATGACGTCGTTGAATTTTTCCCCACCGCGGGTGATGGTCTTACGCCACTGGGCGTTCTAGTTTCTTTTTGAGATAATTCAACGCAGCCCACTCTTCAGAATGATGGAGCTTTTGACCGTATAACCTAAATCGTTAATGAGTTAACTTAATTACCACCCGCGAACGAAGTGAGAGTGTAGAGAGTACATATGGTGGGTTCACCTAGATGTGACCCATTGCAAAAAAACTAGCATTAGCTGGCCATCAAAAATGACGACGATGAATTTTGTTGTCTGTCGACCCAAAAACAGGCAGAAGAAGTTGTGTCATGATTATAATATTTTTTAGGCTGTCAAATAGGTTGAACGATGCCAAAACTTTAGAGTGTTCTGGCCATAAAAAATGTCGGTGTTGACTTTACCCGTACCGTGGGTGATGGTCTTATGCTACATGGCGTTCTAGTTCTAAATGATTTCATCAGATAGGCTAACATCTGAGAAAATTAATAATCTTTGAAGCCAATTGATGATCCATCCCTAGCTTAACATTAGCGTTGCGGTATATGCCCGAACCAATACAATACAACTTACCCATGTTCTTGTAATTACCACTGTTGAGTGCAGGGTGATGCAACATCATCTTGGTGTCTACACTGTGTGTCCTACAATAGAATGGTGAGACTTTTGTTTTGCAGAGTTCGGACCCTATTTTTTCGTTTTTCACTTGTCTTAACGTAAAATAATTAAATTGCCCATTTTAAGAAGTCACTCGCATCTCTCTTTTGGTTAAGATACTACTACTGTATGTAATAAATAATGCCTGAAGGCCTCCACATTTACATGTAAATGATATTGTCTATCAATCACATAACTATGCCCTCTCTGAAAAATATCAAACCTATGGTATCATAATACCAACAAGTTTATTTTTACATCCTGATTTAACGTTTTACCCCAAAAAACAATGACCGCTCTACAATTGTTGTAACTAAACTCAGTAATAGAAGTGCTGCTAACATGGCCATAAATATTTTCTACACCCTCAGTATGGTTTTGTTTGCAACGTATATCTCAGGATTTTCCGCGACACATTTCTTTAGGTCTTTTGGGAAGAAGAGTTATTCAGTGCACGAGCAAAGGGCACTGCTTTCTAGAAACGATAAAAGTGGCCGTGAATGTTGCCCGAATGTTGAACGTGAACAATACGCGGAGGGCATCCACGGTGGCAACTTAGATTCTCCAGAAAACATTACATTCCGTCGGTAAGAAAAATCGTTTTCAAGTTATTTCTTAGGAAGATCTCAGGTGCTTTTTAAAGGTTTGTTATTTTTGAGGTAGACCAGGGCGCAATGGATAACTATTTGTATAAACGTTGACTGTGAATTTCATTGCGATATCTAGTCAACGAAATATTTCTGCAACTTGCGAGGCGAACGAAAAGCTGGTGTACGCCAAAAAGTGTGGAATCTAGACGGTACATGTTTGTGTGTCTACGCCAAATCATCGATATGTGTCATTGTTTTTCTGGCTATTGTGAAGTAAGCTAATAATGTTCTGCAACTGCAACTTGCCTACCTGTGCACTCAAACCTTATTTGCAGAGGGCTTGTTTTATACACGCTCACTTAGCAATCGCAAAATATTTTGTCATTAGAATATCTTTGTAAAAACCAAGCATGACGCGTTTGCATCATTACTGTACAAAATAGATTTATTAAAGATTATACATCCCGAGTGATGACGCTCTTCAGCCTGCCAGACTAGGGAGCATTCGCATATACTGATGGCGCCTTTCTGCAGAGTTCGAACAACTGGCGTGCAGTGCACTGCATGCGTATTCATCACACACACAAATTCTATTTCCTACCATTCATTCTTCGGATCAGAACTCAGTGATGACTAGTACTTTTGGTACATGTAGGGGTCAATATGGTAGTTTTCAACCATGTTAGCATATGAAATTCAGAAGTCATACAACGGCTTTCGAAACCAGCAAGACCTGCTCCAAGCAATTTTTTTTTACCATTTGCAAATCACTATCATATCCCTTCATCGTCTAACAACGAGCATTAATGTTCATACAGTTCAATATTTCACAGCTTTTTGGCTGGCAATAGATCAGTGTCGACTGTCTTCTATCAATGGGCCTATTGGTTCGTCTACTGCCGCCTATCTAATCTAATCTGAATATTTGCTGCCAGCTAATTTACTGATGTGGGCAACCTGTTATTCTGCAATTATGTTGCTATTAACTCCTTTACATTCTGCCTATATCTTGCAAAAAAAGTATCCCCAATTAGAGACATTCGCTGGCGATGTACCGCACAGAAGTGGCATGGATGTCTCCCAGTCCAGCTCACCCACAGACCCAGCGAGGTGTCCCGTTACTGCACCAATGCTCCCTCTCTACCCCCGCCTCAGCTCCGCTTCTCATTGAAGTTTTTGTCGCGTCGATGGGATTCCCTGCAGTTGCCGCCCTTTTGCACCAATAGTGTTATGATCAAATAATGGTTCAATGAGCCCTAGAAATGTTTTGACAGCAGCCTGGCTGTTAAAAGTGCCTTCTAATGGGTATAGTGTTGACGCTCGATACGACAGTAGAGCTCAATAGAACGCGCTTCCTCTTACCGCATTTTCTGCCCTCTTAAGTGTTGTCCTTACAGCGGCAGTTGTTGCAGGGAGCCTTGTGTCGTGTTTGTGGGGACGGTAATTTCATAGGAACACAGCCATTTAGTAAACACTCAGCTAGAATATTTTCTGGGTAAACTTAATAATGACTCAGTTGATGCTAATGGAGTAGGAGTAATCCAGTAAATTTCCCGTGATATGCAGGCATTTCCCACATTCAGAACAATTTGTATAAGTTCAAACGTTATCTCTGCGACAGTTGTCGCGCTATAGCAGTAATATACAGTAGCGGCCATAATGGTTCGGACACCTAAAAACTCATCAGAAAATCTTTAAATACTTCAATATTATTGAAGGAATTAAAGTGTAAGTTACAAACAAATGAATTGTTATAGTAAGAATTTTTTAGTATGGACAAAAAAGTTCGGACAATCTTCAAAAATGAAAATTAAACACATGAAATGAGGCTACAAATACGAACTACTTTATGAATTTAACTTTTTAGCATTTAGTTCTTTGTGTGGTACCCTTTACTGTCTATAACAGCTTGACATCGTCTACCACAAGAGCTGACCAAATTGCAACGTTCTTCTGGTGTTATTTTTTTCATTCGTCCTCCAAAATGGCCCATAGCTCATGTACATTTCGTGGATTTCTCTTCTTCGATATTTCTGCTGATAATTTCCAAACATTTTTGTGGTGGCCAGTCCATAACACTTACTCTTTCTTGCTCTAAATATGACTTAACCAATCTTGCTGTTTGGCAGGGAGCGTTGTTTTGCATAAAAATTGGTATATAAGTTGAAGAGGCTTTGAAGATCAGCACTACATGTTTTTGTAGAAGTTCCTTGTATACCTGTGCGTTTACTTTTCCTTGCAGACGAACTGTAAGGGACCCGTGCCGCGTGCTGAGATCATACCGAAGACCATAACGCTTCCACCGTCAAACTTTACACTTGACTTGACGCAACTTTTAAACAATTTTTCATCAGTTGAACGACGAACAAATCTTGTTCCATCGGAGCCAAATAAATTGAACTTAGATCCATCGCTAAAATGAACCTTAGACCAGTCTTCTTGAGTCCAAAGAACGTGTTTTGCTGCATAATTCATCCGAGCATTTCTATTCCTCTTGCTAATTAAAGGCTTGATAGCTGGAGTTCTCGGATGCAAGTCTGCTTCTTTTAGGCGGCGTGAAACTGTCTTCCTAGACACCTTGATTCCATGCGTATCACTAGCTTCACGGGAAATCTCTGCTGCGGTTTTAAACCTATTCTTTGACAATCTAAACAATACACTATCCTCTCTTCTCGAGGTTTTCGTGGTCTACCGCTTGAAAGACCAGCGGTACTTGAACCATTCTGGTCATATTTAGTCAGTGTATCACTAACCACACTTCTAGGTCAATTAACTTTGTCAGCTATTGCCCTTATTGAAAGTTTATCATCATGACGTAATTTCACTATTAACTCAAGAATAGAAGAAGGTGTAGGGACTCCCCGAGGCATGTTCATAGAGCGTATGTTGCATCGATAATGACTGCAAGTGTGTTCAACCCAATCTACATAACTCTTTCTGTGGTAACATTGTTTTTTCTAAAATAAAATGAAAAACATGTAGTGTCCGAACGTTTTGGCCATACTAAATTCTTACAGTAACAAATCATTTGTTTGCAATTTTTGTTTTTTATCTTCAACTGCTGAAATTTTAATACAATTTAGCTATGACATATTGCTCAACTTGTTTAAAATTACACTTCAATGCCGTCAATAATATTGAAGTATTTAAAGATTTTCTGATGAGTTTTTATGTGTCCGAACCATTGTGGCCGCTACTGTATTTACGCGAATTGCCAATTATGCTACAATAAACAAATGTTTTGAAACATTACTCTTATTTAATTTTCTATTTACACACACTGGTACTAAAGCTTCCATGCAGCTACCTACCATGCAATTAAACTGACCAATGGCACGTATTTAGGTCTGGTTCGTTTCTGATCCAGGCCGCATTTTTGCTCTGAGACAGAAGTAGGCCTGAATTTCATAATTTATTACATAACGACGTTGCATAGAAATAGAAAAAACTACCAGTTTGATAAATTAAGTCCCAATGTTGTGATTGCGTTACACTTCTACTCTGAAATGTATGTAATGGAATATTTTCATCACTATTATGAATATGACTTGTCTACTCTGCCATCAAAAATGGCGGTGAAGAATTCGTGATGTATTAATATTAATATTAAAACTTCACGCTCAGGCTCCCAGGGACAGGTAGTACAACCTAAATGAAGCATTTTGCAACAAAGGGAAGCCCGAAACGCTGCTAACTGAAATCTAACAAAAACCCATTAACTGCTGACTTCAATGCTTACAGGCCAATACGACTGAAAGCCGATGTCAGGAATTAGTTCCAAACCTTAACAGACCAGGGCACGAAGCACCGACTGAACTGATTAGTTCAGCACCTAACTTTCTCCAACGTGATAGAGTGCGCGCGCCGAGCCCAACACGTGTAATTCTCCTAAAGACCTTAAGGGACAGAAGAATACAACCAATGCCTCTCATTGTTGCACACCTCTCCAGTTGGACTGGTTCACCAATGGCCGGATGCACAAACGCCTTGTTAAGTTATATGCATCATGAATGTACATCCACAGACATGAATGCAACCATGTAACTGCTGAAGTTTTATATTTATATTCTTCGATTTAACATCTGAGATTCTACTGCTTAGGTATGGAAGTTCAAACCCCTTTCATCATAAGTTTGTGAAGGGTAAAATAATAGAGTGACAAAATCTGAGCCGCGATATCGGTACTTCTTCAAGGAACTGTACAGTTTACGTTGCCGTAACAATACAAGGCATTTGTGCATCCCGCCCCTGATCATTATCAGTGCACAGCCTGCTGGCTCAAGTAACAAGTCGGTCCAACAGACTCCAGTGACTGTCAGCAGCTGAAGCCCACACCGGTGAGCAATACTCCAACACAGCCAGCAAAAAAGCATAAAAGTATCTGCGGACAACCTTACTGTTCCCAAACACAGATTTCACCTTACGCAGGAGCCCAATCTTACTGGGAACTCGTGACACCAGTTGCCTAATATGCAGCTTACAAAGCAAGCTTCTCATCAAAGACAACATCAAGAATCTCCAAGGTGCTAGACTCCTAAAGCAATGTGTCATCTATCTCCAGATATGGATGCTGCGATAAAAGTGTCCGAGAACGACTGTTAATCATAGACTTTTTATTGGCATTCAGTTTCATACACGAGGCCGAGCACCATGCACTAATGCATAACAGATACCTATTCAAAAATTGGGCGATAGACTTACGCATGCGGAGAGCAGGTACCACTGCTATCAAAGTGGAATCGTCGGCATAGTTGATCATCGTGTTCTCCAGCAAAGAGAGCATGTCACTAGAATACAGAACGAACAACGACGAGCCAAGTACGCTACCTAGAGGGACGCCATATTCCAACGCGACTGAGGCACTCAAAACACCGTCAACAGACACACTCTCCGTTCGCTCATAAACCAAATCACGAATGACTGATAGAACTCTACCACCCACAACGAACGACTCGAGTTTCTATAATAGACCCCTGTGGCTGACCGTGTCAAAAGCCTCGCTTAAGTTCAACTGTGCAAGGCGTGCCTCAGACCCACAATCCAGGGTAGACTGTAAATGATGTGACACCGACAACAATGCGTCACAACGACCCAAACTCACCAGCAGGCAGCAAACCCGTAACCTCAGCAAAGCGACCAAGCTTGCAAGCGACCAATTCCTCGAACACCTTCGATAAAATGGACTTCAGCGCAATGGGTCGGTAGTGGGCAAAATGGGGCGACACTGGATCCTTGGAAATGAGAGTAATGTTTCCAGTACGCCAATAACGGGGCAAATTTCCTAACTGTATCAGGCGCTGGAAGATCACTATCAATGCTAGCTTAGGGGCAAGAACGCCTGCAAGCTGCTTAAAAAAAAAAAAAGAGGAAACATGCCCACCGGGTCCACTGCTCCAAAAGGATCAATGCCCTCAAGCAGCACCTTGATTGTACTTGATCTGAACGCCAAAGAGGTTATACAAGGTTCAGGGTGACATCCACGAGGCAATGACAACTCGTCTCCGCTCTGCTTCCCGTCAAAGAGAGCTGACAAGAGCTCCGCCCTAGCCAAAGGATCAGCAATCATACCTGCACCGGGACCAACAAGGGGCGGTAACGAAGGTTCAGCACCGAGAACTGAACCCTTTATCTCACTCCATCAACGATGTGGACGGTCAATATTTAGCAGAGACTCCCTGGAATGCTGCCTCTGACGTTGCTGTGCCCTCTCATGCACACGCTTAGCCTCGGCCTTACGGTCAACATGTGTCTGCCGCAGCGTTCGGTCATGCGACGCTGCAATGCCCAATAAGCCGCTTGTTTAGCTTCGAAAGCTAACCGACACTGGTCGTCGAACCACGGTTTGTCCCAAGGCCTGACAAGAATAGTCTTCTTCGGAACAAACCTCTCCAAAACAGATACAGTCTAGTCGTTAAGCTCAGAGATAGGATCCTTACTTGGAATAATCTGAAGCCACAGTAATGCTCTTACTGCTCCAGTAATAGCCTTCCAGTTAGCCCTGCTCTTAACGAACACCACTCTCCTGGTGTCTACCACAGGAACAACTTGGTTCAGGTTCAAGGATACAACAAGATGTGAGTGGTCTGTAGTGCCAATGGGGGAGCCAACTGGCACAGTCATCAAGTCCGGGACATCAGTCATGACGAGGTTGAGACAATTGCGAGCAATATGCGTGGACCCACGAACTATCTGCACACAACTAGTTAAGGTGCAAAAGTCCAGCGCAGCCTCACCATGACCATCAGTCGGTGACACAGATCCCAACCAGCCCCTGTGGTGTGCATTAACACCTCCCACAAAAACAAATCCTGACTTAAGATTCGTACTCTGAATCAAGACCATCACCGTCAGCAAACAGTCCAGAGAATCGTCAGTTGTAAGGCTCCGATAAAAGGAGAATAAACAAAAATTATTCAGACGGCCACACACTCTCACAACCATGATGTCATGACAGGCTCATTCGTGCTCTGACCGCCGGTAAGCGCAGAAACCACTCCGGATATAGAAGGCCATTCTGCTGAATCCAGGCCCCGATCCCCATGGCCTTCGAAAAGGGGGCTGAAAACCAACCAAGGCAAGCTCTGCGTCGTACCTCCTACCCGTCACCAACGTCTCGGAACAGCACACATCCACACCACGGGAACCAAAGCCATGCTCCGCGAGGTTTGCATGCAGTCCTCTGATGTTGCAATAAAGGAAACGACACGCTCCGATCCCGACCCGTTCCTGAGTTACTCTCCACATCACCAGTAAGTAAAAGAGAAATGAAGATAGAAACAGAAGTATACAGGAATGTACAGATATATATAAAGTTAAAGAAAGATATCCCCTAAACAGATTATATATTTGTTGGTTACGCTGATGATGTTACTTTTCTGGCTGTTTGCGATAAGCCTGGTAATAGTTTGGAGGTTTCAGAATCCATTCAGCATGATTTAGAAGTGATTGATTCCTGGTGTTCTAGGTGGGGGATGAGGCTAAATGCGGGCAAGACTAAGACCATGCTCGTGTCCAGGTCACGTACAGTCAGACCTCCTTTCCCTGCACTCATACTGGATGTTGTGTCACTTGCTGTGGTTGATAACTTTGGAATCTTGGGTGTCAATTTTGATCCAAAGTTGACGTTTGAGCCCCACATTTGTTCTACATCGCAGAAAATTGGCGTTATGAGGCGTGGTCGGTAGAATTGACACGTCGCTGCTTTAATTGCTATACCCTTCCTCTTTTGGAATACTGCTCCGTAGTCTGGGGCTCTGCTGCCGATTGTCATTTGTTTGTTTCAAAAATGGGTTCGTCGATGTGCTTTCATGCTGGATGGTGTTGTGCCTTGTGATCTGGCGCATCGTCGCAGAGTAGTAGGAGTCTGCTTCTTGTATAAAATTTATAACTGCCCTAGTCATCCACTGTCTGATTTTCTTCCAGAGCCATTTGTTCGGATGAGGAATACTCGGCGTACCATTGCTCTTCGTGAGTTTGCCTTGGAACCGTTACGATACCATACGAGCCAGTATTCTCGTTCGTTTTTTCCTTCGTGTGTGTATGTTTGGAATGGTCTTGATGGTTCTGTCTTTGCTGGTGCGGGTATTGGCAGCTTTAAGCGATCTGTGCATAGAGCAATTCTGTGATCTCGGATCTTCTCTTTCTTTTTTTTTTTTTTTTTCTTCACTCGCTGGAGCTGGTTGCGTGGGGGGTTGTGAACCTCATGGAGTTTCTCCGTTGCCACGTCGCCTGTCTGGTGTGATTTAATAATAATAATAATAAGCATAGTTAGAAGTACGGTCCACTCGGCGGAGCTGCAAACCGAGCAAAGCTAATAAATACAACCCCCAGGTTCGGAAGGTTATGGTGGACGACAGTCACGGTCGACATGTGGGGGCCTCCATCAATCTCCTATGGCCCTGCTGCTCACAGCACAGGATAAGCACAGTAGAGGAAAAAGGAAGAAAATAGAAGAGAGAAGAAAAAAAAAAGAAAAAAAGAGCCGGGATTGTGCCATCGAGAGGTAGCGAGAGGAGCTCACTGTGGAATGCCGGGCACACTGCCTTTGGCAACAGCCAGGTTCATCTCCTCTCAGGCATGCCGTTGGACCAAAAATGTCTCATCCGCCTTTAGAGTGGCATATCCTCCAACTCAGAGGCTGCCCAGAGCCCCAACCCAAAGCTGGCCCATACGAACAAAGAGGCGTCTCGTGGCGAGACAATGGGGGCAGCCTGATAAAGCGCAGGCCAGGCTAATAGAGCAAGTATACACAGTAGAGGTGGACCAAATGTCTATTTTTAAGATTCGCCAATGCGAATATTTTGTTTTGATATTTACGAATGTTTACTTAGAGTTTCATTTCTCAAATAATATGGCATTTTATTTGGATTCTAGAGTGAGGAATTTGAACTCTGGAGTGGACTACGTGTCCGAAATTCAAATTCATTGTAAGAGTTTTGCCTTAGAAAATTGAATAGCTAATCAAAATCCATTAAATTTTCTTTGCTTCCAGGATGCAGGACAAGGACTCAGTCTTATACATGCATACCAACAACCTCTTTCCCCAACCACCACCTTTTGAAAACTAGAGGATTATTTACTAATTGATTGGCTAGATGCACGAGATTGCATGCAAGCCATTATTGCAGTTGCTAGTACAAGTTTACCCTCCAAGTATCTAATACGGTAGTTAAAAATCTATTATTGGGAGGTTGAACTTCAAAAAAAAAAGTTCTGAGCTTTCGCCAGTCAGGTTACCTCCCCTATCAAGAATCAGGGTCACTGCAGATACTGAAAACCAGAATTTAGCTGCTGGGCAGCGCCACAGCGGCTTTAGATTTTGTTTGGGTCGTTTTTCATCGCATACTAGGCCGGCACCACTAAAACGACGCTCACTCGCAACGCTAGTTGGCGGACAAACAAGATAAAACTTCGCTAACTGAGAAAAATTTAGATAAATATTCGAGTGCCATTTCAGAGGATCTTTATCGGTGGATATGTTTAGATATTCGCAAAATATTCGCATGTCTACATGCGAATGCGAATATTGGAAACCGTGCGAATATTCACGAATGCGAATATTCGGTCCACCTCTAGTATACAGCATGTTGCATAAGTGTCCCGCTGCTGACATCCCTCAAGGTCATAGTCGTATGTCCCGAGCCTTCTTTTATATGCAGCGAAAAGAAAAGACGTCCTACCAAAAGGACTGTCGTCTGCAGCGGGCTTGAAAGGAAGTGCTGACCAGGCTCAACCTAATCGCTTGGCTTGTAGGACTCACAACTTGCTTTAAAGTAACAAATCCAAAGCAACTGTCTGAATTTTCAGACAAGTCTTACCACACAAACTTGGTTTTGGCTCCCAATCGAACGTGCTCCAAAGCTGCTAGCTTAAAAGCTCCCCTCCTGTTACAAGCCGCTTTTCAAAAGTCTTTTTTCGCTGTTTATGCTGGTAAGCTCCGGCCCCCAACCTTGCGACCGACCTAAAGTCGCTTCAGTTGTGCCTTATGCTTAGCTTTTTCTTCCTGTTCCTGATCCTTCACATTTTCACCGAATATTTACGCATTTTAGGGCTTTCCTTGAGGCTCCATGCCTTAAAGCCTTCCTATTTTAGTACCGATTGAAAACAACAAATATCATAAAGCCATAACAAAGGCTTTATCGGCCCTCGAAACTGTGCTTAGATGGGTAGTATAGCGTGTGTCGATAATTTGAATTTTTTGTCTGGAGATCTCCGATATATGAGTGGGAAAAAACATGCCCATACACCAAAACATACATATGATGGCAAAAAATACCTTTAGAACCTAGTTTATTTACCCCACCGATCAGAAGTTTGTTGAGCGCTTAGTCTCACGTAGCACTTACACGCAATGTTGGACCCAATGTCGGGGATATAAGGAGTAAACTTGCTTGCTACGTATTCTGCAAGGTTTGTATACGGATGTTGACACGAATGTACCTAGATATTCGAATAGCGTAAGCCCGTCGTAAATTGAAGCGTATATTTTTGGTATACTACTACCCTCGAAATGGCCAGCGTGAATGAACTGTGGGCACTTGGCAGGCGCGTCTGTGAACTTACATCAATCACCTGGAGTTAGAGATTCCGATAAAATATTACCTGTTCAAAATATATCAACCCATCAGTACACTAGATTTATAAATTGTTTTTTCCCTCCTTCCTTTGGATCAAGAAAGATTCATTTTAGTCTACGACGCACCATAATAACAGGTAAGAATGTTCTATTATTTGAATGGCTTACTTCAGCGTGATGTTTTGACGAGATTAACGCATCAAGGCGGCAGCGTTCAGTGGATAGATGTTGTATTTAGTACTAGTCGAAAAAAACTAAGAAATTGCAAATATTCACACTGGCGAGTCCGCATCCGAACGGCTTCATCTTTTCGTGTAAACAGCACAAAACTGTTTCAATTATAATTCGCTCCAAATTTGAGAAGCTATTAGAAACTGCACCAGTGGTACTTGCCGAGCAGACTGACTTTACGTCAAACATATGGGAAATATTTCTGGTGGACAGGCAGCTGTTCTGGTGGACAGGCAGCTGTTCTGGTGGACAGGCAGCTGTTCTGGTGGACACGTAGCTGTTCTGGAAGACAGGCAGCTGTTCTGGCAGACACGTAGCTGTTCTGGTAGACAGGCA
>LQNS02278160.1:12927852-12940569 GCA_001587735.2 Parhyale hawaiensis
GGCAGACACGTAGCTGTTCTGGTAGACAGGCAGCTGTTCTGGTAGACAGGCAACTGTTCTGGTGGACACGCAGCTGTTCTGGTAGACAGGCAGCTGTTCTGGTGGACAGGCAGCTGTTCTGGTGGACACGCAGCTGTTCTGGTAGACAGGCAGCTGTTCTGGTAGACAGGCAGCTGTTCTGGTGGACAGGCAGCTGTTCTGGTGGACACGTAGCTGTTCTGGAAGACAGACAGCTGTTCTGGCAGACACGTAGCTGTTCTGGTAGACAGGCAGCTGTTCTGGTGGACACGTAGCTGTTCTGGAAGACAGGCAGCTGTTCTGGCAGACACGTAGCTGTTCTGGTAGACAGGCAGCTGTTCTGGTGGACAGGCAACTATTCTGGTGGACAGGCAGCAGTTCTGGTAGACAGGCAGCTGTTCTGGTGGACAGGCAGCTGTTCTGGTGGACACGTAGCTGTTCTGGAAGACAGGCAGCTGTTCTGGCAGACAGGTAGCTGTTCTGGTAGACAGGCAGCTGTTCTGGTGGACAGGCAGCTGTTCTGGTGGACAGGCAGCTGTTCTGGTGGACAGGCAACTGTTCTGGTGTACAGGCAGCTGTTCTGGTAGACAGGCAGCCGTTCTGGTGAACAGGCAGCTGTTCTAGTAGACAGGCAGCTGTTCTGGTAGACACGTAGCTGTTCTGGTAGACAGGCAGCTGTTCTGGTAGACAGGCAGCTGTTCTGGTAGACAGGCAGCTGTTCTGGTAGACAGGCAGCTGTTCTGGTAGACAGGCAACTGTTCTGGTAGACAGGCAGCTGTTCTGGTAGACAGGCAGCTGTTCTGGTAGACAGGCAGCTGTTCTGGTAGACAGGCAGCTGTTCTAGTATTCAGGAAGCTGTTCTGGTAGACAGGCAGCTGTGTCGACGAGGGCTCCACAACACATTCGAACAAGTTGCTCAGGGAACTCGTTCATTTGACCATCGGGCGAACCCTAAATTCTGCAGTTTTGACTAATGCAGAACTTCAAAGAGGAGCGCTGGTTTTGCCTCTTGAATTTATATTGTTGGCGTAACAAGCAGCCTGAGTAAGCTTGAGACGTCTCAAAAATTCATTTTACTGTGCAAGATTCAGTATTCGGCAGTATCAAAAGTAGTCGATGTAGGGTTAATATTTGAAACTAATTTCAGATGGTCAAAACTAACACACCTGTCTAACGTTCTGGATATATTTGCTGTGCCAATCGATGGTGCCTTCATCATTATCACTGTCATAGACTAACTGTCATAGACTAAACTAGGCTTGATGAACCACTCTCGCCGTACAAATGCTGCAGCTGGTTCATAAACTTCATCGAAACCTTTCTAATTACCGTAGCGACGTCTTACAAAGAAACTATCCATGGTGACAAAAAATCATCCATAAACAAGATGCACATATCGTCAGCTCAGGAAGGGAGACTGTGATAACATTCGTCAGCTCAGGAAGGGGGACTGCGATAACATTCGTCAGCTTAGGAAGGGGGACTGCAATGATATTCATCAGCTCAGGAAGGGGGACTACGATAACATTCGTGAACTCAGGAAGGGGGACTGCGATAACATTCGTCAGCTCAGGAAGGGGGACTGCGATAACATTCGCCAGCTCAGGAGTGGGGACTGCGATAACATTCGTCAGCTCAGAAGAGGGACTGCGATAACATTCGTCAGCTCAGGAAGGGGGACTGCAATAATATTCGTCAGCTCAGGAAGGGGGACTACGATAACATTCGTCAACTCAGGAAGAGGGACTGCGATAACATTCGTCAGCTCAGGAAGCTGGACTGCGATAACATTCGTTAGCTCAGGAAGGGGGACTGCAATAATATTCGTCAGCTCAGGAAGGGGGACTGCGATAACATTCGTCAGCTCCAGAAGGGGGATTGCGATAACATTCGTCAGCTCAGGAAGGGGGACTGCGATAACATTCGTCAGCTCAGGAAGAGGGACTGCGATAACATTCGTCAGCTCAGGAAGAGGGACTGCGATAACATTCGAATCGTCAGCTCAGGAAGGGGGACTGCGATAACATTCGTCAGCTCAGGAAGGGGGACTGCGATAACATTCGTCAGCTCAGGAAGGGGGACTGCGATAACATTCGTCAGCTCAGGAAGGGGGACTGCGATAACATTCGTCAGCTCAGGAAGGGGGACTGCGATAACGACGACTAGATAAAAAAATTCAGCAAGTGAGGTGGAAAGCTCTCGATTTTGTGTCGACGGTTGTTATTTTTATTTATCTCAGCAGACGCGCCTGCCAAATGCCTATAGGTCAATCGTGCCGGCTATTTCGAGCTCATGAGTGCGCCAGAAAAATACGCTTCACTTTACTACAGGCTTATGCCAACCTTACATCTTGGTACATACATACATACAGTATCAACATCCGCCCGCTAATATTAGAGAAGATATAGCGCGCAGTTTTAGTCCTTGCAGTACCCGGCATAAGGTCCAGTATTCCGTGCAAGCATTAGGTGGACCCATACGCTCAACACACTTTTGATTGGTGGGGTAGGTAATGATGTTCAGAAGGTTTTTTGACATCACTTTGTGTTTTAGGTGTATGCGCATGGTTTTTCGATCTTATATGTGAAGCTGTTTACACCGGCACACCCTACGAGGCACGTCCGACTGGGCTCTGAAATTAACCCTTCAAGGCTTGACTTATCCGTAACTTCAGACAGAACTTCTCCATTGACAAGTTACAAGCATTAGAACCAATGCGATTATGGTGAACTTACTGAGAATTCCATTGTACGGAGCAGGACTGAGCTCCAATGTAACCAATCAAGGGTTAATACTTGAAACTCAATTCAGCGAGTGAAAGCGAGCGCACATGCCTGGAATTTCAGACAAGTCAGGTCTGGAAGACTTAATTTTGCTACCCAATCGAACATGCCTTACATTACGATTTCAGGTCTTAGATGCGCACAAATTTTATTAGCGTTTTACAGTATCAAGAGTTTCTGCAATTTTCTTGAAAATTTGTTTGTAACTTTTTAAATTATGCTGCCAACAAACATTCTGACGAATGTCAGTCATAAATACAAGCGGACTAACCGATCATCATCAAAATCTAATCAATTATGTTTCTTAACAATACTAACAATTCCTGTAAATTTCGTAATGATCCATTTATCAGTTTTTGAGAAACTGTGCTAACAATCATAAAATCAAACACAGCGACAAACGCACAAACAGATCATCACAAAAATTTGGTCATTTACTTTTTGTAACATACCTAACAACTCATGCAAGTTTCATAAAAATCCGTCTATAAATTTGAGTTATGGCACAATGAGACAAATAAGGCAGGTAAACAACAAACAGATGAACGAATTTTTACCAAAAGATAATTATCTGCTCCCCCTATTATACCTAGCAATCCCTGTAAATTTCGTTGAAATCCGTTCAGAAATTTTTGAGTTATCTTGGTGCCAGACAAAGAGATAGACCGACAAGCTGGGCGAAAACATAACCTCAGTGGCGCAGGTAATGAAGCTCTTGCGCTTTTTTCTTTACTTTTCCTGAACAGCTTTGGTGACTATTCCTCTGCGCACAGCTACAGTGGTGAATTCTCCGAGGCTAGTGCACTTGTGAGATTAGCCTTCTGTTTACTATAAACTAATATTCCTTTCCATTTGTGACATCCAACCAACACTCTTAGCTGCTCCTCCAAATCTCACATCTCCAGTATTCTCTGCTCCTGGAATGACAATCCCCCCCCCCATACTGCCCCCCCACCTCTCCGCCGCAGCAGCAATCCAGCAATGCCCAATTATGCGCCGGTCCCCCGCCGCCGCTTCACGGCAATTAAGGCAAGAAATTAAGCATAAAATCCCAACCTTCCTCCCCTGCTCCCCAGTCCGTCCCTGCTCCCCACGATCCCTCACGCCTGTTATCCACATCGCTGCCCGTCAACGGCCCCCATTTGCTCAGGATGAGGATGCCATTGTTGCAGATACAAGTTTGGTAAGCCGAGCTCGGAGAGGCCGCGTCACAATTAATGGATAACGTTATATTTTCTTGGTATATTTCGTCTGCTTGTGCGGAAACTGACAGGTTGTCCAAGAACCGAAAATGATACCAGACGGCAATAACAAATACTGGTGAAGACGCTATAGAAATATTCAAAATTTGCCCTTCATACAAAATTTGGACACACATTAAAAAGTGTGTCAAAGCGTTTTTCCGAAACAAAAGCATTACTAAACAGCTATGTAATCTATAAAAAGAAAACACGTCATTAGTTAATTAGTTTTTCTAGCTGGAAAGGCTAGAAACATGCTCTGCATGTGTTCGGCACACAAGTCCCAACAGAAGCAGCCCTGCTCGCGTTGAGAGATAAAATCGATACAGCTAATTAAAAACATACAATTGAGAGGATTCTTCGCTTCATAAGATTGTAGACATAATCATAGCTGCAACAGTACCTACCGATGTTTCTCTTCGCAAGAAAACAGAAGGATATTTCTATCAATTTATGGCATACTGACTCGTTAATGTACAAGGCAGAATAAATTAATGGTCGACTAAGGACTTCGAAGATTTCTAAAAAAATAGAACTCTACGGCAGTAACTTTTTGCTTGAAAGTTCCGCATCAGTAAAAGATTGGATATTTATTGACTGCATGAATTCTGTGTTTAGTTGAAAAAAATAATAGTGCATTGTCTTGGTAACTTCCTGCAGCTGCACTGAATACCTTCACGTTGGCAACCTTGGGAGCCCATATTGAGAACATTTACTCTGCGTTTACAAAATATTTCCTTTTTGACGTTTCTGTAAGCTGTCTCAAAAATATCGAGTTCACCAATCTCATAAGACATTTTCATTATCCAATTGTAAAATTTCTCATACGAGTAAATCATGCACTGAATTTTGGAGCAAAACATATGACAGAAGAAAGACAATGCTAATACAAATTTTATAGGGCTCTAAGATGGATTTTTAAGCACAATTTAAAAATATATATAACGGTAAAAACTCATTCTGTTGACTAAAACTTTGAGTCGCTCAACATCACGAGCATTTTTCTCAGAAATACACGAGTCACAATAATTTCCAGGAGCGTTACATAATACTTGGCACATAACTTGTTGCCTCTCTCTTATTTTTCCCTCGGCAAGAGCAGCAGGACCTCAGTGAGGGGCCCCTCATCGGCGCCCCGTTACGGTCGGGTGCCCTCCAATGGGGCGCTGATAGCGGCAACATTTTGCTGTACAGCCCAAACTGCTGAGGCTTGCAGTGTGTTGCTTCTGTGTTGTCTGCTGCTGTGCTGAGTAGTCTGCAGTGCTGCGCTGTCTTCTACAGTGCTGTGTTGTCTACTGCAGTGCTGTTTTCTGCTGAAGTGCAATGCTGTGTTGCCTGCTGCTGTGCTGTCTGTGCTGCTCCAGTGCTGACTGCTGCAGTGCTGTGTGGACTGCTTCAGAGCTGTGTGGACTGCTGCTATGCTGTGTGAACTGTTGCTGTGTGTGGGGACTGCTGCTGTGCTGTGTGAACTGTTACTGTGCTGTGGGGACTGCTGCTGTGCTGTGTGAACTGTTGCTGTGCTGTGGGGACTGCTGCTGTGCTGTGTGAACTGTTGCTGTGCTGTGGGGACTGCTGCTGTGCTGTGTGAACTGTTGCTGTGCTGTGGGGACTGCTGCTGTGCTGTGTGGACTGCTGCTGTGCTGTGTGGACTGCTGCTGTGCTGTGTGAACTGCTGTTGTGCTGTGTGGACTGCTGCAGTGTTGTGTAGACTGCTGCAGTGTTGTATGGACTGCTGCCGTGCTGTGCAGTACCCAAACGCCAATTTCCACTGCAAATATTATCAATATCAGACGCGCTCCTCGCTTCACCTCATATATCTACCTCCAGGGCTCTGCCGCGCAGCCGCTGCTCCGCAGTTGACTGACTTGAGCCTCGGGCAAATAAGAAAGTCATGTCATGCCGCACTTCGATTATTTTCTCAACAAGCAAACAAACCTAATTGAGCCTTCCTTTGTTTACAACGAGCGTCTTAATTAGCGATTGATAGACATGCCGGCGAGAGTGCATGAGAAGCAGGCAGGAGCGCAAGAATAAAACTAATTAAGGCAACAGATCGCATTTGTTTGATGCAACAGTTCGTTTTTCCCGTGTTATTGTCTCATCACGAGAAATGCTGCAGCCTTTGTCGATGGAATTTCTAATGCAACAGCTGGAAGTTTGCGCGGAACGAGAATATTACAAAGTTTTTGTGGGTCGTTTCTATCAGAGCTGACAGAAAACATTCTTAGCCGACAAGGATGGTGCATACTACATATATAATCACAGCCTGTCACGTGTCTGACTGCTTCTTTACTTCAGTGTAAAGAGCAGAAAAGGGCACAGGTTTTTGAGTTTTAATTCGCTCCAAATTTGAAAATATATATCTAACTTCTCTTCGACCTTTGGGAAAAGCCAGCTAACCCGCAGGCTAACATTTTAGCAAATGTTTCAATAGACACAGCAATGTTTTTGAGGATGCAGCAAAACGTTTGAGCACTTTGTACTGCGTATAGGGGACGAAAGACAACAGCGTGAACCCAGCTTACAGAATCAGGTTTTGTATCATAGATTATCGTAAAGGCTAGGGTCGTTTTAACTCAAAAAGTTGAAGAGCGACGAAGACGAAAGTTACACCATTAAAGCGAGCGACCATTTTTGCTCCACAATGTAATTTTCTATATAATCACAACCATCCTCAATGCACTTTTGCCAGCGATGGACGAGAACGTTGATCCCTCTGTCGTTATAGTCTGCACCCTCCGAGGCGGTCCATTTTTTCACGACTGCGATGACGGCGTTGTTGTCGAGGAAATGCTTCCCACGTAGGCGTCCATCAGAGGTCCGTGCCACTAGAAATCTGACGGTGCCAGGGTGAGACTACACGGTGGATACGATAGCACAGTCCAGCCGAGCTTTGTCACACATTCCGTGGGCATGAAACTGGTTTGTGGCCTGTCATTGTCGTGTTGCAAACGGATTGTTTCCCGTTTCTTGGGCCTTACGCTTCGCTGTATCCTAGGGATGGTAACATTGTCTCCAGTGCACTGACACCTACACCCAGCTCTACACGCATTTCATTCACTGTTATCTGCCGATCGGTGAGGATGAGTTGCTCGAACTGAATTTTATTTTCCGGGACGTCCGGAGCGCATTTTGTCACTCACATCTCTGTCGCCACTCAAAAATCGACGAACCAATCTCTCCTAGTAGGTTGAAACTTTACTAAATGGCCTCAGTTGTGATTTCTGGCATTTGAGTTTTCAAATATTTTAGTACCCAGAGGTAACTGAGCGAGACACTCGAAAGCTTTAGAGAAAGAGTTGTAGAAAACAGAATGACGTACTGCACAGCTTGTTGTTACATCGTGTAGTGCGGCCTTTAGCCATGCAGTTATAGCAACATGTCTGGTACCCGTCCACCATGCTAGTAGCCGTCCACTTGGCTTTAAAAACTTCCTCTGTTAAAACTAGCAGTACTAGAGATCCATACATAGTCTTAAATTGTAGGGTACTACTTAGCGTACAGTTTAAGCTTATGTACGACTTTCTAACACTGCTAGTTTTCACATAGGAAGTTTTCAAAATCAAGTGGGCGGCTACTAGCATGGTTGGACGGGTACTAGACATGTTACCCTATATTACAGGAAAACTGATTCCACCTGCTGTCAGAGATTATGGAAAACTCTTCGGTACAATTTACAAGGTAGTCGACTTACGAAAGAGAAGAATAATCAGAGGGCATTGACGTTTCAACATCATTTCACCATAATCTGAAAACATGTCTCTAAATACTTTAATATCACATAATCTTTTAATCAGAAATGCCTAGCCATGTGAAAAATGTGCATTCAATCACCCTAATCATTTCACGAACGTTTTGTACCTTTTCGTCTAAATAAGATGAAATACAAAAGAGACTCCGCGTGTTGAAAACGAAAGTAACATGTGAGCAACTCAAAGCGGCGAGTGTCATCCAAGTCACAGCCCTGGTCGCAAGTCACTTTTAAAATGAGCGACGAAAATGTCAGTTTGGGCAGGACCTCGCGTATGGATGACGGCAAGTTTTAAGTCGGCGCTTTTATCGGCGGGTGCTAAGAGCGCCACCTGCCCTCTGCACGGGGCGCCTGTGCGAATTAGCGAGACTACGATCAAAGGTTGCGCGTTTAGTTACCAAATAAGGTGAGAGTGGCTCCTCTAACGCAATTTGCTGCATGGGGGGGAGCGCAGCAGCAGAAGCCGGGGCCCCCTGCCGCCCAACCCTCTCCCTACCTATCATTTGCTGGCCCTTCTCTCAGAGATGATACAAAGCACAAAACAGAACACCCACTGTCCCGTCACTGAATTCATAAGTGCAAGCGCATTGTGCCTGCTGGTCTGTACCCATCAGTTCAGGTCGACTATCCTTTCTTTTTTGAAGATTGGTAGTCAGAAAATCTCTGTCTCAAAAAGTTTGCACGAAAATTTGCTCGTATTCGTTGTTTATTAAAAGGGCTCTTGTCTGCACAGCCATTAGTGCAAACTTATTCAGCGTGTGTGTTGCAAATGTATCTTACCATTATGAATAGAAGTCATAGAGAAGCATGAAAGTGCTGCAAGATACAGAAACGCAAAGGTTGTACAGAATTCACTCCTAGATTCGCCAGGTCTGATGGGCACACGTCGATGGCGCTGACAGGAATATCTCATGTAAGCCGATGAAGAGTTGAATGCTATGCGAAGTTTTTAAAAAGATTGTTGGGCTTTGAAGATCTACACGGGTCTGAAGATTATTGTATGTTTTGGAATCATTATTCAAACAATTTTGTAACGCTTGAGAACTTCTACAATGAGAAAGACTGCATGACGGCTGAATACCAATTGGACTTTGCACATGTATTGCAAATATGACGGCATCATTATTATGAAGGAAGATATTGGTCATTGATCATTGGAGCAAATAGGCTCTACGTCGCTCTAGTTGCAATGCAGCTTCTTTGGCACTGCACTACAAAATAAAAATAGTTCGTTTGAACGTTGCCATATTCCAATAGAAATAACACTGATAGTTTGTTGTATGCAACGTGAGTTGTAAACTTTGTAAATATGAACCTTGGATGTCTATACTATTTCAACATCTATCATTTAGCTGTGTTGCACACGTTGAGTGTCCACTAGTTAGCGTAACCATTCCCGAACTATATTTGCTTTGACAGCTGGAAGATTTAGTTAGTATTTTGATAATAATGATACACTTTATTAGGTACACATAGTGACACGGTGCACGTTAAGTGTTACAGGTGTCGTCGGTTGGGTGGTCAAAGTCGGGATATATATATATATATATATATATATATATATATATATATATATATATATATATATATATATATATATAATATATATATATGATGACGATTACTACACCTTCCTATGATAACCTCTCTAAATTTCGCAAGATTTTAATAACTAAACTTACCAACTTTGATCCTCCCACCTGATGAGCTGGAGAACAGCGAAACGCGCGTCGTGGGTACCAAAATTTCTTCAACTGCTTCTGTAATCGTTATCTACATTTTGCCATCTCAAGAAAATAAATATATATATATATATATACAGCCAAAATTTCTTCAACTGCTTCTATAATCGTCATATATATATATAGCCTCACAATTAGGGCTTGACTTGTACGGAATTTCTGACGGGTGCATTGGCTTCACATGTTAAATCGGGCTTCAGGCTTGGAAACCCCACACTCTATTGCCATCGATATAAGCCGAAAATGTAATTCTGCGCAGTGAAATGTTTTTTTGCGGTCTCGAGCAATTAAGGCCGGGGTCCCACCGACACAACAAGCGATGCGATGCAAGACGATTTTGTGGGAGACTTGGCGTCTGTGAGCGATATTGTGTTGCGCGATCTGGGTTGCGTCGGTGGGGACAGTTGACTGCTGTACCCGATGCTAAGTTTTGCATGCAACAAATTAAATGCGTCGCTTATTGCATCGATGAGACCCAGGCCTAAGTTATCAATTAACACCTGCTGCACTATTCAAAGTGGAGAAACTAACTCAGGCATATGTAGTTCTGGTGAAGTAAACCTAGTGAGCAGGCTGTTACCTCACATTGCGGTGATACCTTGCATGTGCTGCAAAGTGGAGAAACTAACTGAGGCATATGTAGTTCTGGTCAAGTAAACCTAGTGAGCAGCTGTTACCTCACATTGCGGTGATACCTTGCATGTGCTGCAAAGTGGAGAAACTAACTGAGGCATATGTAGTTCTGGTCAAGTAAACCTAGTGAGCAGGCTGTTACCTCACATTGCGGTGATACCTTGCATGTGCTGCAAAGAACTAGCGTTTGAGTCACGAAAACAAAAAATTCTGGTAGAAGCGTTGCATATCATTCATAGTGGCATTCATAGTTAGCCTTTAAACGGCCGAGAAACTGCCGAGAACTGAATCATTCTCGGCAGTATAAAATTTTCAGCGGCCTCAAGCGTAATCGGGTTGCTGCTCATACCTCCAGCGCGGTACAAGATGACAAAATCAATTCTGTTGCGAAACCGAGTTCAACTCTACTCTACGAACCAAGCAATAACACCTTATTTAGGCTGGCAGTTACCTAAGTCAGATATTTTCTCAGTATTTCTAGGTACAGTTTAACACGTTTAGGAGACATACGTAGGTATGCAAAAAAGTGAACCCATTCTATCAGAAAATTATAGGAAGGCAGTCACAGATCGGCTTACTTTCATTAATCGGTGCTCTCATTTGATAATAATTAATAGTACTCTTTGTTGGGAAAACCCATAAGTCAGACATTCGGGTCCCTAACCAACAGTTGCTCTCACAAAAAGGCAGCAGCGGTACTAGGGAGCTGCAGGGAGTCTCCAGAGTCTCGGAAGAATTAACAAAAGTTTGGCAGCAGCGGCACTAGAAAGTCTATTGGCGGAGAGCAGCAGTCGACCAAAGTTACGTCAAACGACAGTTAAGGTGAGGGGCTGTCTGTCGGTGTTATGCCTTTGGTAAGAAAGGCTCAGATGACAACGTGTCATCTCAGAGCGTGATTTGCTGTAAGCTGGCTGTAAGGTGTTGCGACAAATGTAAGGTTCGACTAGAACGCCTCGGTGGCGTAAGACCATCACCCGCGATAAGGGGCAAAATTCAACGAAGGCGTTTATGATAAACGAGGCTTGGGCACAGCCTCATTCCTTCCCAGAGATTAGCTCTTCAATAATAAAATAAGAAAAAATAGAACGCCCCATTCTCTAGACGTTCTGCCACGGTGGAGAAAATTAAACGCCGTCATTCTTCATGGCCAGCTAGGTCTAGGTTTTAGGCATGGGTCACATCTAGGCCAACCCACCAAACTCTCGACAAAAAAATTATGAACGTTGCCCAACTCCTTCGACCACTTTCTGGGTGGACAGACGTACAAATATGTAAACAAGTAAATATATATATACATATACTTAAATCTTAACAAAAACATTATCACCTCTCTCACTTCGTTCGCGGGTGATTAAAATATGAAGATACTGAACTGATCCTCTTTTAAAAAAGTCAATTTTGAAATAGTCCTATTTCTAAAGTGTCCGAAAGACATGATAACCAAAGTACAAGCAGGATAAGTTCGAAAATGTCTTGAAGAAAAAAGTATTTAATCTTAAAATGTATATAGCTAGGTGAAAAAAAACGGAGATATTGGTTGCTGGACCTCATTTCCTTTGAACCATTTCCTTATTGGACTATCTTCCCTCGAGCATTTTAAAGTTGAATTCCATTTCTTTTGTACCATATTGTCGATAGATATGTTTCCTTCAAATATTTAACTACTTTACACATTTCATTACAGGACCACATTCCGTTTGGACGATTTGGTTCTCGAGCCCTTCATTTTGTTGAACATTTTAAAATAAGCATTTTGCGATCAGATATTGGCTCAGCTTTCTGTGGGCACGTTCGAGTGGCCGGTGAAAGTAAAACTTGCAGAAGTGATTTATCAGGAACTTTAGACTGGTACCCTGGCTTTCGCAACGTTGAATCGAGTTTCAGGGGTTAACCCATTCCCTCTGAAACTTCCAAAACTCTATCTTGCTCCTTAAAATAGAGGTTTCAGTTGTTTCAAAGTAATCAGGTAGCTTCTAGCACGACTTCAATGGGCAAAACCAACGCTTCTATCTGACGGCCTAATTTTGCCGGCCAATCGAACTAGCTCTTTCTCCGCTAACCAGCTCCGTAATGTACGTGCAAATTCTCAATAACAATAACTTGGTCCAGTGTCATGCTCTATCGCATTTTTATGTACTTATTTCGAATTTTCTTTGCGACTATCCCTGATATGCACTGCCAAAATTGCTCCATTTAAATCGACGACCTTCTGTTATACTCGTATACTAATTCACCATCAGGCTTCCTTCTGTATTCTTTTAGGGCGGCAGCCAGCCATCATCCTGTATCACGCGGGAGCGTCAAGGATTGCTTTATATATATATATATTCCTGCAGTTGGGCCGTAAAGAGCACATTTATGTATATATTACGTGCTTAGAAGGGGACTTCTTCACAATGGCAAAAACGGGGTCAAGTCCTCCTTATGTATTAGGGGTATCTATCGCTACGTAAAGAGGACATGAAAAAAAATCTACGGACCGCTCCGCCGTCTTCTCGATAGTAAAACGCGTTTTAGAATCTGCCACCCACCACCACCGTAGTACAGAA
>LQNS02278160.1:12978206-13003578 GCA_001587735.2 Parhyale hawaiensis
TATCTTTGCACAGATGTGGCGACCAGAATTGAACAGCAAATTCTAAGTGTGGCCGCACTAATGCCTTGTACAGGGGAACGATGATGTCCTTGGACTTATATTCAAAATTTCTGGTGATGTATCCGAGTACTCTGCTTACCATTTTCACACTCATGTCTACTTGCTGACTGTGTTGTAGTTTGTTTGTAATAGTGATTCCCAAGTCACGTTGTTGGGAACGATATTGCAGGGTAGCTAAGCCATTTCGGCAAGAGGAACCCAGGCGCGGCCTGAGAGATGAATAGGAAGAGGGATAGACGAATTAAGACTAAAATGTAATCTTCTGTTCCTCCGAGTTATGTTTCAAAGCAACAAAGAGACGCAGGCAATCGCCGGTAAACTCATGGCGCAAGAGCACGACCTGGCATGTGAACCTTATTAATGTGACTATTCTCACAAAGAAAAGCCAGCAATAGCCAGACTATATATACATAGTGTATTATCGAGATTGTCCACATATTGTATTGATACTGTCTTTCCCATTCGGAACCCCGATCGCAATTCAATTTTGGCAACTGCGATTATCATTTAACAGATTTGCATCTTCTGTTACCCATAAGGTCGTGTGTACGATGAGAGTCCAGGATAAAAACGTGATCGAAGTTTTGGGTTTATGATTAGACTAAAGTATCATCAAAAATAACGGCGAGGAATTTATCATGATACTTCTTCATTGGTCATACTCTTCTTACTAATATGTATATAAGGTATGTACTACGACAGGTAACTCAAATGAGCCTCAAAGATGAGTGCTCTATGTTTCAGTTGAGCTGAGCAGATATTCCTGCTGTTCCTGAGATGACTTTCGAAAAATACGAGTTTTATTAGCAAGCAATCAAGCGCTGCTGTATTTAAATATCCGTCTCGTATCATCTCTACACAATGTTTTATCAAAGAAAGAATGCAGTTTGGAACCCTATGCCCGATTGATCATTTACTCAATTTATACATTTTGAACTAACAGCAAATGACGCTGCGATGCAGCGAGATCGTAAAAGTCAGACTCCTTGAGAGTGCTAAGATTAGCTATAAATATCATCACTGCTTTGATTTCAGCATTGGCAGAGCAAGATGAGCATTTTATTTTGAGCATAAGGTTTGTCGCTGCCGCCATCTTCTTTAGCCTGGTCTAACTTTCTTTGATTGTTACCTACGAGTATATCCAAACACAACAGCATCGCTTCAATCTCCAACCTGCCCTATTTTTCGAATATCTATTTCGCTAAAAGAGTGACATAAAAGACATAAATTTATAAAAATGAACATGAATATACAAAAATACAATGGTGTTTGTAATATTTTTATTTAATATAAGTACAAGAACGAGCACTGACGCTGAGCTATAATAAACCAGATGAACCATTTTATTTAACTGAGTTATTTTTTGACGATCTCGACTTGAAATTGTTCACTATCTTTACCATAACAAGTGTAAGATTACCCTGTATTGAATAAATGATTTAAATATTGTCAATAGGTATATGCCCTAAGTTAATACATAATGTGTAAATTTAGATTAGGTCTTTTTTCACTAACAGTAAGTATGGATACTATGTAGGCATACGGTTTAAAGTTTTAGGCGCTAGAAGTTTTCTCTTGCTCTCTGCTTTCTGCAAAAACATTGCGCTCTTGAGCTTTACAGATTTAATGGTAAAAATTATGCTGTTACGCTTTAAGAAACAAGCTACGCTGCCCTTCTTCTAAATACTACCTTCAACGATAAGTCCTTAATATCATTCAAAAGATTAATCTTCAATGTGGCCTCGAACAATCATTCCTTCATGTTACTATGAACAATCAATTATTAACTTTGTCTTGAAACGCCAAGTCTTAATATCATCCTGAACGATGAAGCGTTATATTATCTTTAATTTTCGGTTCTCACCATTGCCTCGAACGATCAAATTTTACACTAAACACAGAATGATCAGCTATTAAACTATGCAGAATTGAGTAGAATTAAGGAAGACGATAGAGAGGAAGCTCTCAATTGATGAAGAAAACTGAAATGTGTATAATTTTCTTACTTAATCAATTGTAGTGCCCATAAGTGACGTTTTTCCCAGTGAAAAACTTTTTAATCGGTTGTTATGGATCCCGTTAATTAAACAAACACAGTAGAGTCAGTACATGAAATTTTTTCAATTCATTACGCTCAGTTGATAGAACACATGAAGGTCCTCCAACTTCAGTAAACAGAGTAAGGAGCAAACTCAATACCTAAACCACGTCATGGCTGTTTACGTTGCATCACTTCATGTTGTAGCTATATGTTACTGGTACATTATCTCGTCATGGTTACCAACATGATATGATTTAGTTCATTCACGGTAAAACAAACAATCCGTGAACTACTTGGCACATCATAGCTAGGTGTGGGCGCTTAATTACAATCGAAGCCTCATGGAGCAGCTGATCGGTCTTATCTTTAGCTTTTCAAACCCGGCCTAACTCTAGAGATCTTCTGACCGCGGTGTTTTTTGAGAGCAGCTCAGGTAAGACGGCCTAACCATCCGGCCGGTACACAAAGTTCTGACAAATTGGACCATAAGAGAAAAGACTTCTCACAGCAGGAGTGAGTCATAAGCTACCATTGGTACTATGATCTGACTTCCTCACAGAGCTCTTAATGTGGGCTATTAAGCGAGTCACCGCGTGAGGTCGCTAATGCGTGCTGGAATTCATTTACGACCCAAAGCAGCAGAATGCCTCTGTTAAGATAAGTATATTCCCTCGATGAATATCGGGCCACTAATTTATATGATCTTTTCCACTCTACCTGGCTTCATCAAACGTCATCGCTTCAGCCTTATGGTTTGTTTTCAACTTTAGGTGTTAACCGAGATTAATTTTTTAAAAACATATTTAAAAAATATAGGTCTTAGTAAACATAGGCTTATAAGCCAGCTCTTCTCGAGCTTTTGGGTTGCCTTTAGCGATTTCTTTTTCTTGTTTTTATTCTGTGACATCTTATAGCATTTGGAGTGTGTATGCAGGAGTGTGTGCCTGCGTAAGTTTTTATTATTATTCCGCATGCTTATGAGTTAGCTGAATAATGACTAGCGCAGTATTAATGACATTAGCAAGCTACACGAACATATCAGAAAATTCACTATTCTTGGATTATTCCTGAAGATTTTTCATGCAAATGAGACCCCTGCTCTTAGCATATTTTTACCTTCTCTCGTCTTTACAACTATGCGATCATAAACTATTCACATACATAATCGCATGTATGCTTCCATGCAGAACGATGTTATGCAACTGCTAAACAGTCGATAGTTTCACACCTTTATAATCTACATCTGTTCGGTTTCCAGTTCGTTTGTTAAAATACTGCGCCAGCATCAAATAATTGTCTTTTCTCTAAACTAATAGAGCTTTGGAAGATCCACAGAAAACTTTACATCTAAGAGCATTTTACCAGCTAAAAATGGCATTCTTGCATACCACGCTGCGTCTCGTCAGCAGTATAAAATCTTAAGAATACACACTACGAAATAAGTAGAGCTAGCACACTAAATGGCGGCTTAGTATCTTATGACGTTCGATTGTACCCACAGTGAGGTGATTGGGTTCACAAATATTCAAATGAAAGAGTTCACTCAGTTAATCGCCCGCATTTTTATTGAACCCTTGTATAAACAAACTGAATTTCTACCAAGACGTTCACTAAAATCTCAGCCATCAAGTCAGTTTGCTCAGTAAGAGCGTTCTAGCAAGGTTTCCTAGATCTTTAATTTGAGGTGGAGTAGAATCCAGACAGCTGTGTGCTCTTGCGCTGTTTAAACAGACACAGGCACGCAGTCGGACGCGAAGCTGAAAAACTCGTTCAATTGACTATCGTGTGAACTACCCATCATCACTCAGTGAATAATCGACCTCAAAATAAAACCGTGCGTAGTCCAGCCACAAATAATGTTGTAAATTGGGAAACAAAATAATGAGATAAAAGATTATCACATTAGGCGCAAACCTTTAAAATATATTTCATAACAACAAAATAAAATTATTACCTCTTCTATTTAATTAAAATAGCCTCTTTTTTATCCACACAAATCTTTAATCTATCTAGCCAGCCTTCAGTCGCTTTACGCGCAAGTTCAGTTGAAAATTTGGCCACTGCAGCAACGAGGGAGCGCGTGAGTAGAGATTTCTGCCTGGTTTAGAATAAGCCATGTTCTCCTATATTGACCAGTTTGTAATCAAAAGGGTTCAAGTCTGGACTCCTAGATGGCCAATTATCAGCCTTGAACAAGTCAGGAACATTCTGCGAGAGCCACAGCTCGGTGACTTTTGGTTTGTGTACTGGGGACCGAATCCTGCTGAAAGCTCCAGTCTTGTCCAGTGAACGAAGAACTCACAGGTCAAACACTTAACCTTTTCTTCAAGAACGTCATCAATGTCCACACGAGCTGTGCTTTTATCCTCTTTATTAAATATTTTGTGAGAAAATTTATGTCAATACTTAGTACTACCAATAATATGCACGTCTGCATGAACTCTACCAGCTGCATGACAGTATGAGCTGTTCCGACGTCTATCTGTGGGTAAATAATTGAATTGCAATGAAGCGAATTCACTTTTGTTACCCCATCTTTGTCTTGTTGCATAATCTAACAGTACAATATGCGTCTGTATTCAGCTAGATATTCTAGCTTTGTGTGGTCAATATCGGATGCACAGCGTGGATATAGGCTACGTATATCTATGATCTACAACACCTTGAAAGAACTTACTAACTAATTTTTTATTACATATTCTAGGTAATTTTTTATCAATTTCGTGAAGTACAATGCAGTTGACTAATTGAACGATCCCTCCATAACTCCTGTATTTTATAGCCAAATTTGGAAAATGTATACCTATTTATTAGTTTAAATTGCTCTAGATACCAGAAATAAGCAGATAATATTTAAGTATAAGTTTTAATTGTTATATACAATTTCATTTTCTTAAATGTATCACGTCACGAAAAAAGAAACATAACAGCAGTTCTTCAGTAATTGCCTGAAGCACAGTCGCATCAGTCAGAACTTGCATGGCCTTCCAATAATTAGTTCTCCCGTACGTTCTTTACCTCAGACCAGGACCTTTACAGCAGCTCTTCGCTTAGTTACGTTCCAAAACGCCTGCAACGCTGTCATTATCTTCCTGTGTGGGTCTCGATGATCGCTGGTGCAGCGCCTCCCAGCTGAACTAATGCCGTTAGTGTCGATCACTTCACTAATGGCTCATCATTGAGCGTACGTGACTGAAATTAGTGATTTGCGACGGTTGCCGCCCCTTGCCAGGCGGTGTTGTGCAGGCGTCATCTTGTTTGCTCGGCACAATGAACAAATAACGAGCTTAATACAAGGAATGCAAGTGAAGCATAAAGAATATTATTTAGGGTTTATATATAATAATATAAATTGGAAATACGGCGCTCGCTTCTTTGTAACAGCGCGAATATAACAATGCGCCACATTATTGAACTATGATAGCAGTAGACTGATGCACAAACATAACCTTTTAGTGCCCGGAACTCTGTTTTTGTGTAACTTTCTTAACTAATTCATTCTAATTTCATGGAATTATAGTTCTCGATCATAGTAACACATTAATGTAATTAAAGGAAAGAAAAATTACCTAAATTGCTGAAATGGTTATGCCATCCGTTAAACCGAAACGTAACACTTTTATGTTAAAACCTAATTCATAACATTCAGACAGCCAGACATGTGTAAGCCGTAGCTACAGTGGCGAAAGGTTTGCTGCACGTGATATCTTGAGGGTTCAAAACATAAATTCCAGTTTCAAAGTGACCAAGTTTTTCCGTAGAGAAACGCTGGCGGCCGTCGTGCCTGTGTTGGCCGACGGTATTGTAATGTTTGGCGTTTTCTCAGTTTTTAAGCGTATGATGGCTAAATATGTCGCTGCTGGTCGTATCGCCTAATATCAGCGTAACTTTCAATTTATATTGTTGCTCTCAGCACCAGCGCCAGTACACAAGGAGTCTCGGCAGAATTTGCGCACCCTTCTGAGGTTCAACTTTCGCACGACTAGCGAATTTACGGAGAAAATTTTGCCAATCGAAGTAGTAAAGCTATGGCAATATTTTTAATTGGTCCATTTATTTTTTTTCTAGTGCAGTCATAGTGGAGAACAGAAATTTTTTTGAAATATGAGAAAATAAATATACAAAATATCTTAGACCATGTCTATCCGACGCACCTGTCTTTCATGAGTTAAATGTACAGCACTCTGAGTTTTCTGGAGCACTAATGTGTTTACTGTATGTATAGAAAATCAATAAAAGTGTACTGTAAGAACAAAGTTTCTGTTGTCAAATTACTCTGCAACAAACTGCAAAGTTTGTTGCGCACATATACACGCACACTAACAAATATAGATCCATGGAGTGAGGCGCATTCAGTAAATACTGAATGGCTTTGACAAACTTAATGGAATGCAAATCTTTGATCGAGCCAAATTCTCAAGCGAATTTTATTGTAGTCTCTACAGTTATACTTGTTTAGCCTTGCGTATCCTACCGTCGAAAATTAAGGTAAATAATTTCTAAAGATGCTAATTCATAAACCATACTTAATTGTAGTCGTATTCTGATGGCAGTGGACATAAGAAAATGCATAATTACCAGTTTCCATATATTGCACCAGGGAGGTCATTGATACGTACTCTCTAAACAGTAATTACGTACATCAAAAATTCTCTAGCTGCATGAAAGTTACTGTTTTGCCGTAACGCTGTGTTGGCATTTACAATTTATCTACCAAACTTTTGTTGTGGTTTCGTGGGAGAAGCACAGAAAATATGGTTGTCTTTTCTAAGCAATATCGTTTCTAGAAAATTAAGGCGTTTTGGAGGTACCAGGGTCTTTGTGCGCGAGCGCAGAATCGAGCTAGAAATGCCACCACTGGAGCTGTGAAGACTAACAAATATTTCGTCTTACTCGATGTTGCAATTTCACATCATTTATCATTTCTGGTTAGTGTATTCATTTGGTTCGTTGCCCTCCACACAAGTGCAGTCGATACTCACCAACCCCCATGTATCCGATAACACAGTTTTCGTCCATTTTACGTCTACTACATGGTAGTGTCTCGTGTACACGGTGGTACCATGGATTTCACTTATCGGTGTACTCGTGAGATAAGTATCGTTCACAGCTCACCAGTTTACTCGATGGTACAGCTACCCGCCACCTCTCCGTGTACTCAGCCACGGTCGATCACAATCCTATGTGGCCGGGACCTGATTTTAAAATGGTCTCCTGTCTGCGTATACATGAAGCTGAGGCTACCGTAGTGACCATGTTTGTATTAACCAATGTCTTTTTATTAATCATGTACGCAATTTTGTGACAAAATTTTTCCCTAAATGTTACCTACAATACTTTTTAACATCTACAACAGCGAGAAAATAATCTACAATATTCTAGATATCAAGGTAGCATCACTGCAACGAACAGATCGTCACAAAAATTTGGTCATTTCTTCTTCGTGATATACCTAACAACTCGTGTAAATTTCGTAAAAATCCGCTTATAGCTTTTCGCGTTATGGCATTAAAGAAAATGAGGCAAACGAACAAATGGATAAACGGATCTTTACCAAAAGTTAATCATCTGTTCCTCCTAACATATTTAACAATCCCTGTAAATTTCGTCAAAATCCGTCCATAACTTTTTGAGTTATCTTGGTGTCAGGCAAAGAGGCAAACAGACAGACAAACCCGACTAAAACATAAGGTCTTTGTGGGAGGTAATTATATTGGAAACAAACATAAAATCAATTATTAAAGTAAACAAACAAACATACCAACAGATCATCACAATGATTTGGTCAATATACTCTTCGCGATATACCTAACAAGTCATGTAAACTTCATAAAAATTCGTAGAAAACTTTTTGAGTTATGGCACTGAGGAAAAGGAGGCAAACAAACAAACGATTGCATGGACCTTCAATAAAAGTTATTTATCTGTTCTTCCTAACATGCCTAATTATCAATGTAAATTTACTAAAGATCCGTTCATAACTTTCAAAGTCATCTTGGTGATCGACAAACAGGACACGCAAACATACAAACTCAGCAAAAACATAACTTGGAAGTAAATATAGTTAATCATTATATGAAATGATGTTGGGTGTTGAAGTGCTAGAGCTTGTGAACTTCAGCAGTTGTTCGATGGTAACACTGCCCGTAATGACCAATGAAGCCAACTGCCCCTAATTCCCAAAATTCGCTTCTGTAACTGCCCCATTCTCGTTGCTCGATGGTACAGGCACCTGTTAATTAACCTGCACTCGAGGCTGCAACTGTCCGCCAGATCACGTGCACTCGGTGGTACAACTGTCCGCCAGTTCCCTTGCACTCGGTGGTACAACTGTCCACCACTTCCAGTGCACTTGACGGCACACCTACTGCAATTATCTTTCGCTCGATGTTACAACTGCTAATATTTTGTCTCACTCCATAGCACAATTGCCCTAATTCTCTTTCACTCGATTTCAAAAATACCCCAATTCGCTTCCACTCGATTTTACAGCTGCCGCGACTCTCTCTCACTCAATTGCACTACTGCCCCAAGTCTCTCTCTCACTCGATGGTACAACTGCACCAGTTCTCCTTCACCCGATGGCAGTTCACTCGCTGGCACAACTTCCCCAATTCTCTTTCACTCGATGGCACAACTGCCCGTTTTATTCTCACTCGATGGCGCAACTGCCCTAATATTCTTCCACTCGATGGCACAACTGCCCCGATTCTCTCACTGAAGGGCATAACTGCCCATTTTCTCTCACTCGATGACACAACTGCCCTAATTTGGTTTTACTCGNCTGCCCCGATTCTATCTCACTCGATGGCACAACTGCCCTGATTCTCTCTCACTCGATGGCACAACTGCCGTGATTCGCTCTCACTCGATGGCACAACTGCCCTGATTCTCTCTCACTCGATGGCACAACTGCCATGATTCTCTCTCACTCGATGGCACAACTGCCCTGATTCTCTCTCACTCGATGGCACAACTGCCCTGATTCTCTCTCATTCGATGGCACAACTACCCTGATTCTCTCTCACTCGATGGCACAACTGCCCTGATTCTCTCTCACTCGATGGCACAACTGCCCTGATTCTCTCTCACTCGATGGCACAACTGCCCTGATTCTCTCTCACTCGATGGCACAACTGCCCTGATTCTCTCACTCGATGGCACAACTGCCCTGATTCTCTCTCACTTGATGGCACAACTGCTCCGATTCTCTCTCACTCGATGGCACAACTGCCCTGATTCTCTCTCACTTGATGGCACAACTGCTCCGATTCTCTCTCACTCGATGGCACTACTGTGAGCGCACAGCAGCCGCACCGCTCGAGCGGCTGCCGGCAGCCACAGCCGCCCCGGCGGCCCGACAGCACCAGCGAGGGCTGGTGGGGTGAGCACGGCCGTAACGGGCCGTGATGAAGATCTAACTGACGATCCATCTCCTTGCGTGTGTCCATATCACAGTATGCTACCGGAGTAAGTGAGCTGTGATGTATGTAACCAGTATCACGACAGGGACTGTATCCTGTCATAAAAGTCTCTCCGTAGGTTTTAATAATGCACGTTCTGTTCTGTAATCATTGATATATGGCTGCTGAAAATTAATAAAAGCCTGTACACACGCTAGTCAAAAGAAAGAGTTTAGTCATCGTCGCATCCGAATGCGTTGCTGTGTACATTTAAATAGCACACACTTGCACTAACAATTCGGTTCTAATTCCCTCCAAGTTTGACACGACACTTAACTATAACAGCACGTGCTGACCGGACTGAGCTGATGGCTAATATTTCGTCGCCTCTTTTGCTAAGCTCACTGCTGTGTTTGCGAGGGCTCAGTAAAACATCCCTACCATTAGCTGAGGACATTTCGTTCTTTTGACTAGCGTGTGTACCAGCCTTTAGACGTGTGACAAAGCAGAGGCTAGACTTGAGACTCTATAAGAACTGAGAATAGATTCTGGTCTTTTCGTGAAACTGAAGTCCACTTGTCAGCAATTTCAGCATAACTAAGATTCCCTACTGGTCTTAGCGATATTATTTTGTTACTGTGCGTGGCAGTAACTGAAGAAGCAACTACTTTAGTAAACCTAAACAATGTACAATGTGTAAGAGAGATAATTAGTCTCGACTTTCAAACTGTGTTTTGTTTTTTGTTTTGTTCTTCTTCTTCAGTTCTCTCTGTTCGCAACCCTCAGTGAAGCAAGACAACCACCGCCCTGCAAACGCGATACTGCACTTACTTCCTACCGACTTCTGTTTTGCTTCTTCCCCAACATGTTTCCAAGTCACAGTATGCCATTAATTTTCAGAAGTACCCAGATTGTAAATAACCCATGAGTTATGCATTGTAATACATACATCTTATAGTATGTTCAGAAATTTTCTGCTTTCGAACTTCCTGTGGAAGTATAATAGTAGCTACTTTATTTAGAAACTGTTTCAACTGCTGTTGAAATTGATCAAGGAAACACAGTCAATCTCAATGGTCGCTACTAATCTTGTACATCAGTTGACGATAAAATACTGGAAAATAAAAAGCAGTGGTACATAACTTAAAACACATTTTAATTTTTCTCCAATTCTTGTACACGTAAATTTGTTACAAATATTACAAACATACACAAATCTTTCCTTTGTACCCTATTTACATAAGCTTTCTAGGTATGTGTTCCCAAATTCGGTACTGTAAGCCAGAGAGCCATCCCCCAATTATAAAAAATAACGTTCCTAATATTGTTTCCACTCCGAATACTCACTCACCAGTGAACAGAACATGAATATATGGTTTGATTACGGTATCAGTGCTGAAGATAGTTCTGTGAACATCTGTTTAGAGTTTGTGACGGATACAGAGAATGATTTGCATAATTTTCTATATTCTTCAACATTCTGCAACTTCTTCGACATCAGAAAGCCAGCAGATAAGCAGCAAAATATATTCATCAAATAGATAAGAAACATAAGAATCCAATTTTTTCTAAAAAAAAAACACGGTCTCTCATATACATAATGTAGATACTACAATGTTACTTGTTATTGGTAGAATCCTTATGGATCATACATGTAAGCTTTCTCTAGGCAAGTTCATTTTAAAGCATATAAATCAGTTATTATCGCAGCAGACTCAAATTTATTCCTGTCAATCAATGTTAAATTCTCTCCCGAGTAAAGTACAGTTTGTGAAAAATTCAGAGCTGACCACGTATTGCAAAATAATGATGTCCGGCTGGGTATAGTGCGTATTGTCAATAGCTTTGCCAGAAACGCAGTTCCCACAGCTAGCTTGATCCAGTTTAGTTAGTGCGACAAAAGTACGCTAAAATATGACAGAGATAAAACTCATAAATATGTGTACAAATATATACTCAGTAATAATAGCAATGTGAGATGAGTAATAGAATGAATGCTGACGACATTTGGAAAGTACTTCTCCTGTGCCACTGATATTGGTAAAGAGGAAATTCAAGGAAAAAATACTTATGGCTGCAATATCACAATGAATTTCCGAAATTATGGTTCATATACATTTAAGTAAACTACTTCCATCAGAATAAAGATACTGTTTCAGCACAGAGATTCATAATAAGCCTTCAAGTAACAATAAAGTGGAATAAATGTTATGTGTTCATGTAAGAATAAAGGCGTCTTTAAAGTATCTCTCTGATCCGTAATCTTCTTCCAGATTATCGCCGAGATCATTCGATTTTTTATATACTTATATAGTCAGATTAGCGTCAATTTGAATCCAATCCGGAATTAAAGTTAAAGTGGAAAAAGGTAAACCAAAGACGTCTTAAAATAGCTCACAAACACTTTCATCTGCTCTTAGCGGATTACAAATGTTAATTTTCGTATTTTTCCGCTCGAACGTATCGTAAGAAAAGAAAATGATAATCACATCTAGATTACGAGTTAATCGGAAAGTCACAGACGCGTGAAGTACATTCCAGTCTTCTCGTAGAGCACCAGGAGGGCTGATTTCTCAAGTGCAGTAACATCAATATTATTATTATTGTTATTAAACTAATTCCATAAGGGTTGCTGTATGTGAGCTATCAGCGATCTAACTGCAAAGCAACTAAGAACATCATGCGCATATATAAAAGGTTAATGCATGAAATAAAAAATTTAAATGTCGGGAAATTAAAAAAAAAAAATTACTATGTGCTTCAACAACCCTGTGTATAGAGTCATGTTGTATGTAGTTTTTTCTTAGTTGATGCCGGAAAACGCAAACGATTGTTACACCACACATTAGGGTAATTAATTACCAACACTTTCTTGAGTACAGTTTCCTAATCGAATTAAATAAATCTATGTCTTAAATGATCCTACAGCAACTTACTTGCTGCTAAACATAAATTTAAAAACCAGAACTGTCTACCAAAGAGTTTGCAGGACATCGCTAAACTATATCGCTAACAAACTCGCTTACTGTCCTTACTGCCATGTCTATATATATGTAGACATACCAAAGGTGTACCATCGTCATTTTCAACGAAAAACTACTGCAGTAGCGCTAAAAAAATTGCCAAACGTTTGCTGTTAATTCAAAAATTCAGAATTTGTGCTGCGTAGAAACTTTTGAAATTTATTGCGTCCTCCTATAAATTCTTGTAACTTCATCGTCCTACTTCCTCAATAAAATGCAAGAGTATATAAGTTCTACATGACACATTAGTACACGCGCTAAAAGTTTCCAAGATATAAATGAGCAGACAGTTAATTGGACTGTGAAATGTTTGTTAACCGATTGCCTGACTTGGAAACTATATATTATAGAGACAGCTTTCATTTTCTGTTTCTCTCTCGTCAGAAGTACACGTGGTCACGACGCATGTGTATTGCAACGTGGATGGCATATAATAAATGAAATTAAAAAAAATTATGTCTGAAAGCCAGTAAGAAATTAAATCACAAAATTAATACAACTTACCTAACATGAATTATAAAGGATTTTTAAATTATACACTAAATAGATCGCGTTATTCTATCATTTTCTTACAATCTCCTGATATTAGGTGACAGCGTTTCAAACTTTTTATTTTTGTAGACTGGGCCACATGTGCAAACGAGAAAATGTAACATTACTATCCTCTCCATAATGAACAAATCCTCATATACACCTGCAAAACTTCCTTAAATTTGTAGAAGCCCCTTAATTGTAGAACAAAAGTAATTCACACAGAAAAACATATGACAACATAACTTTGCTGCATAAAATGAGATGTTATATTATGAAAACATACACTAAAGATACTGATCTCTGTACAAAATAGGAATCGGCAAATCAGACATTATTGAGAGTTGCAGGGGTATATGACTAGTGCTGTAACTGTCGCATTAAAGTGTAAATGTACTTCTCATATTTGCCCGCCATGCAGTTGTGGTCATGTATAGCTTATAGATTTTTATCACCTGATCAAGGATACAAGAAAATTATTTTAGGCAATTAACCTACTTGAACGAACTTGAGATGTTTAGTATATGTTTAGCAGTTAGTGTTTTTCAACATCTTTATACAACATTTGAAAATTGAAGCTGACTCTTGTTTAAGGAATTTCGTATAACGTTAGTTATCTTATACTTGTAATATAGGCAAGGATCCAAAGCCATACAAACAACTATAAATTTTTACGTAAGCCCATAAAAACAGTTTTCTATATCTGTAGAGTAAAATGGACTGCAAAAATTCAGAGTAAACAGACGACCCAGCAATATTCAATAAGTGCTGCTCTCGGAATGTAATAATCGCTGTTTGTATGTCGGTACATACAGAATCGACATACAAAATACACCTTATTGTATAAATACTAACTGTATCGGTATATATGCACGATTATTTCAAGGTGTACAGTAATTATCTTCATTCTCAGGTACAGAGTACATGGATTTGTTAAATACAATCAGTGAAATTCTTTTCTACTGTCATTAGGTATGTTTTCGAATGGATCGCACAAAATATATCGCCTAAGAAAAATCGGCATCTTTATAAACTTGAGTCTGAATGACAGGCAATAATTCAAGAACCCACTCTATCAAGACAGTTTTCCGCAAGTAACGGCGGCACAAGCTGTCACAGAAACAGTAAGTCTCCTGCTAAATTAAGCGTCACCATAACACCAGCGATGGACAGCATTACCAGTCATGCAGTTCCCAAACGGTAATTGCATGACATGATCAATAATAAAGTGACTCTAGCATAGCACATTTCGCTGGAAAAAAATAGATTCGACTGACGGGCCTCAATTCGGTCACTGATGACAATGGCTCGGTTTCCATCACTATTATCTAGGTATTTGCTGTAATTAACCTGCTCAGAGGCTTTTTCAGCTTTCTACCAAGCAGCAAAGCGAAGCGAATGCAAGGATGTCTAGTCAACAGTACCGTGTGAGAGTGTGTCCGCAGTGTCTGTCCGTGGATCGATCAAACTCATATCGGTTATAGCTCCTGTGGCGTGACTCTGCTATTTTATTGCAGCAGTGAGGAGTAGATGACTGAAGTAGCATCAGCAAGGGAAAGTATTATTCGAAGGTATAGACCCGTGCGGCCGCTTGCGTTATGTATATGCACGGGCTGGAGGCCTACCGCGAGTGCATGCCGCCCCTGCCGCTGTCGTACAGCATATAAAGTCATCTATACTGCTGAAGTAAAGCTTAAAGTAACAAAAGGGTTAAGTTGTGCCAGGGCACAGTAGGTTTCGGTTAGTTTGTATTTCTAGTAGTAGTATAACATACGTGAATGAACAAATTCCAGGGCAATTATATCTCCGAGAATTTCTGGAATAGTCTTCACGCTTTCGTAGTTATAAGCATGGAGAGAGTGGCAATCCAGACTCCGCATTACGGATATATCCTTGAATGTACACCACAGACCTCTAGCGAACACACTCGATCAGATCTCATCACAATGTCGCCTTTACACAATGAAGCAGTCACAATCTACACTAAGTGGCCAAAAGAAGTCCCACGCTGCACTTTTACTTTCTACGTATATATTTCTTGCAGCATTTATATCAGAGTTCATTTGTTGCCCTACAACTGTAAATGGCAACATTTAAGAAGTGTTTATCAAGTAGTAAAATTTTCTTCTAATTTTAAATTTCATTCTTCTAATTTTCATTTGCATCGCAGATATGAAGACCCGTGGAAAGGACTTGTCAGTATTTGATAAAGGCCGCTTTACTTCGCTTCATCATAGCGCAAAACCAACTCGGCATGGCTGCACAGTAACTGGTATAGATATCAAAACGATATGGGGAACAATAGCAAGCTGACAACACGATGGCGACTTCGGTTCATCTCGTGGAAATTGTGGCAGGTCTTAACATTCAGGACGACAGAGATAAAAGCTTTGAAGACATTAGCGAAGAAAATCGGAGTTTATGAACGCAAATAAAAAGCAGCGAGTTTCTTGAAGGCACAAAAAAGCGCAAAGGACTGTGCATTGAGACCTAAAGAAAATGCATTTAGCAAATACAAATCTACCAGGAAGTCATTATAGTATCATCAGTAAGTCGGAAGAAAATAGAAATTATTCACTTGAGAACACCGAGGTGAGACTATTGAAGATTGAAAGTATGTAATGTGGTATGAAGAGGCCAAATTCACCCTCTCACAGAACTATTGCCATGCTCGAATAGGGTGACAGCCACATGAAGCTACGGAGCCATCTTGCATCATCCTATTTCACCAGTCATCATTTCTCTGAAGTAAACGAATATTCAGAATTCAAAGAAGGTCGTTATTACTTGATAAATACGTCTAGAATGTTGTCATGTACAGTTGTATTGAAACAAAGGAATTCTGTATTGATATAGTAAAAATATACAGTAATTTAAAATGGCTGCTTAGTGTATATTAATGAATTTTAAATATGAAAATAAGCACTTTTTTATATCTTATCTGAAACGTTAGTCTGCATATTCAGTAACCAGTCTGAAAGATTTGGCCAATTTTCGTTCTTATTTTCAATTACAACAGAATAAGCTGCATGAGCCCATGTCGCTTAAATTGTGCATTCTTATCGAAGATATAAAATTAAACATGCTTGCAAAAAAACTGCTCTCATGATATCACCATAACAAATTGCCCATCAGGCAGACATAATAGAAATATAGCGCAATCCGCTGCTGGAAATTAATTCCTTGAAAGTCTTACCGGCGCATTTAGATTTGTGAGACAATTGAAAAGCAGATGGTTTTATAAATAATGAACTACCAAACCTAATGCCAAAATTAGATACGGTGACTTCAAAATGGGCCACTGGTAAGTAGCCTCCTTTAATATAATTTCCATGCATCTCAACAGACAGAAAAAGTTGAGAAGCGCTAGACGAAGTTAACTAATTACGGGCCATAAGTAAGCCACTAAATTTTTATGAAAATTAGTAATCGTGGGTACCTTCTAACGTCTAATTAATGGCACCGCTTACTTCGGAACCACCTCAAAATTTTCACGCTTAAAACAAGCACTAAATTGTCTTCTGAAATAAGAAAAATTGATGAAGTTATCCTTGTCTTCAAATTTTTTCAAAGCACAAAACTGCGCCAGAAAAATGGGACGTTTGCTGTTATATTGCGTCAATAATAAGTATTTCAAGGCGACGAGGAATAGCAAATGATGGAAGTTTTCACTGGTCCATGAACCGAATTTATCCATCAGTTGTTTTGCAGCAATTGAAATATTTGATTTGACAATTTTAAAGAAGTCAGTCTGACGCATGAGAGCAGCACCTTTGAAAATTGGAGCTGCATGCTGAATAAAGTTGAACTATTCCATATAACTTTCTATTTTGAGTATACGATTAAATGCAAAATATGACCTAATTTTTTCACCTGCTTCCCGAACTTTACGCAAAACTTTTAAATATCGCCTGCAGTTATTAACTCTCTTCTGTTGTTGTTTGCAGCTGCCGTACGCGCCAAATTTACACAGGTAATTTAGAATTCTAGCTCCTGACCTCACTATAACCTCAGCAATTGAGACACCATGGACAGCAAAACAAATAATTTAAACCTATGTTGAGACAGAATGTCTTGGTAATGAAAGTTCAGACTCTGATGAGCTCAGCAGCATTGTTGTCCTTAACCTTAATGCAGTTTTATACGCAAGCTTCCCTCCCCCTTCAATACAGAGCAGGCAAATTATTCAGTTCTTCACCGTTTCGAACGGTTTATTTGTTCAAGTAGCCTGCAGAACGCGGAATTAACTTCATGACTGAAATTTACTATATAGTGTTTCCTGGCTGTGCGTTCCCATTATGCGCACTGGGATGCATGCCTCATATGCAATTGAGATCTCCACTCATATTCGTTAGAAATAATTCTCAACTGATAATAACGACACGGACCGAAACTCAAATCCAAATACACAACCTGCGCGGCACCTCCATGCAGACAATTCATCACTGGCACTGAAGAAAGGCAATTATTCGTGAGCTGGTGTCTATATATAGGTGTGAGGTGTGCAGTTCATGTATTATATTTTCATTAACGTTCTACACTTTTACCCGATACCAAACCACTTAATGAGTATAATTATCTTCAGATTATCAATTGTATAATATACACAGACGATGGCTGTATTATAGAGAGAGCGTCTGCATAACAAAGAGGCCTGTGTAAAAAGTTTACAAATTCCTAAAGATAACGTTATTCAAAGTTTTCGTCATGTTTTATTCGTACCGAATGATGCTCATATAATCACATATGAGCTGGACAAACTAATACCTACATACGTAGTAATACCTGCATACTACCAAAGTAAAACTCACATTAACGTCTACTTCTGTGGAAAGCATCCCTCTGGTTTAGAAAGCAAATTTTAGAATACTTACAGTGACTGTAGTTTACGCATATAAATGAGACCGCAGATATGTATACAAACGATTAAACATGTACACGTGTGCACAAGCTAATGTTATATTACAAATATACAGAATATCTTCACACTTTTCTAAATTTAGTTGACATTAATACATAAAATACGTTAATACATCAAGACACACACAGTTCACAGCTATAACATGTACACCGCTGACCGTCATACGGAAGGCTCAGAACTGATGTCAGTTAGAAGGCGAGGACTCTAACTGGGCCAGTTCCTGGGGTCGCCACGGCCAGGACAGCCAATTGTTGTTATTATTGTTATTGTTACTACTATTGGTTGACTGTCTCGGTAGCCGACTCGCCGCTGCGTCCTCCTGGCAATTTTCTTCGGTGGTGATGGTGTCCTCAGTTGGGGTCGAGGGCTCTTCCTGTTTTAAACAGTGTCGTCGCGACTTGAGGAGCTGATCCACTTGGTCACTGCGATCATCGGGAGCGAGGAGACTGGCCACGTCGAACTGTCTCTTCCTGGACGGTGCCACCACCAGCTGCGACTGGATGTGGTGATCAGGTGTGGCAATGGATATTGCAGGTGGTGGAGTAGGCGGTGGTGGTTCTGGAGAACTGTCATCGTCAACTGTGAGGCCCATGTGGCGGCGAACTCGTCGTTGGGCTCGTCGGCGTCTGAAATCGCCTCGGCTGAAGTCGTCGATGTTGGCCGGATGGATCGCCCAATAGTGACCCTTGCCGTTAGCTGAACGACCTGCTTTGACAAAGCAGTCGTTCAAAGACAAATTATGCCGAATAGAGTTCCTCCAGCCTGGTCCTCTTGTCCTAAAATATGCGTAGTGTTCCAGGATATACGAGTATATTTCGCTGAGCACCAACTTCTTTTCTGGAGAGCTAAGTATGGCCATTGCAATCAATCCAATGTAACTGTGTTGAGGCTTAGGTTCTTCCGGAACTCTGTACAGTGCTCTTGGATCTACCATAAATCTGTACGGGTAGAGTGGATGATAGGCAGGATGCGGTGGAGGTAAGGGCACGGGTCCCTGCAGCGGCGGCAGATGGAGCGGAGGGTGCAGCTCTGGACGGGGCCAAGAGGCGGCCGCCGCTGAGGCAATTCGAATCCGTTCGGCCAAAGCCAACTGATACAACTGATGTAGCCTTTGCTGCTGTTCTACAGCCGCTGCAACTTGCTGTTGGCCCATTGTTTGCTGCTGTTGCTGCTGCTGTTGTTGTTGAGTACTGATAATTGCTTTGACTGCTACTGGAGCGACCACCGACGTCGGCGGAGACACGGAAGCCGACCGCGCACAAGCTACAGCTTCCATGACCACTACGGAGCACAGGCGATCACCGATACAAAGCTCTGCTCACTGATTAATGAACACGTCAAGCCGAACGGAGTGGTTTATGACCGACCAAATGAAGGAGCCACGAGCGCTCCTCCCATCGGCTGCGCGAGACTGGAACGGTCCGAGGCTACTGGAAGGATCGCTGGAACGCTCCTCCCTGCTGAAGGGATTTACGGAGCCAGCCAGTAGGAGAGTTGTTGGTGCAAACATTGATTGCTCTAGACCAATCAGAAGCCACTTGTTTGAGCAATGTTTTGGTCTCTCCAGCCACCATTTTCCAAATATTGTGACTGAGTGGCTGTCGACAAATCGCTGCTTCGTTGATGCGTTCGACTTTCCGACTTTGGCAGACTTTTCGATATTCTCCTGACGCAATTACCGGTAATCCATAAGACAATGTATTCTCTCGAGAATTCTACGAGCCGCTGCCACCAGTAATTCTTTGCTTCCAAAGCCATTTTACCGCAAACCAATTTACTCATTTCTTCTAATAATGCCGGGAATTTTAGGATGGGAATGTTGGAGCATAAATCGCATTGAATGTAACGTTTGATGCAATTGAGGTCTTCGAGTAAGTTCTGAAGCAAAGGAAATTTTTGCAACTTCTATCAGTGAGGCAGAGAAAAAGTATTTCATTAAGTGTCTGTAATGAGGTTACTCGACTTTATCCATATATGAAACATACACAGTATAATATAGAATATATGACTACAAATGCTCTCACGTAGGCAAGATATCATTCAGTAAACTGAAGTTGATAAGATATTTAAAAAATTACCTTCAACACATTTATCTTGTAATGACTACAGAGAATTAGGACTTAGCAGTTTTGTATACCATGAGATGTCGCTTCAGCCGTACACATGCAGTTCTGATCACCAACTGCGACCAAAAACCCTCACTGCTAAGCTGTGCAGAGAGCAGGTAAGCAGTGAAGTTCAGCAGCACTGCTGTTATATGGGGTGCCATTTTGGCGCCAGGCACAAGCACACAGTCGGCTGCCGTTTGTGTCTTAGTAATGAAAGTAAGCAACTGCAGTCTATCTATGACAGATACTGTAGATAGCTGCCCACTCAGATGTATAGCGTAACTGTGCCGAGTCTCATAACGCAGTATCGGTTTGACAGTATCCTCCCCCCCTCACAGAATCCTCCCCCCTCACAGAATCCACCCCTCCTCACAGACTCCGCAACACCATAGTATCATCATCATCTCATCCTAAACTCTATGTACTTCACATCATCTCATGAGGCATTACATTAGGTAAGCAATATAACAGCACACTCACTGTTCAGTCGTTGTAAGGAGCTGCCGCCCTGGCTACAACTAGAATTTATATGTGCGGCACAGGCGCTTAATGGTGGGGCGAGCCTTCCTTAATGCATGTTCACACGATGGTCAAATGATTGAGATCCTCGGCTAATCTTCCGAACGTTTTGCTGAACCCTCGTCAGCAAAGCTTCGCGTTTATCACAAGAGCTGCTAAACTCTTAGCAAATGCCATCAGTAAAGGTGCCGTTAGCGCTTCATGTTGGGACGGAATCAGAATTCAGAGAGCCTTAAATCAAACGAAAGTGTCAACCTAAAAAGCGTCGACGTTTCAAGATTTTTAGGTCGACACTTTTGTTAGTTTGATTATTCTTAGTTTAATATTCAGAAAGCCTTAAATCTTTACATTAGCGCAATAAAAAGAGCAACACATTCGAAAGTGCGGCTGAGGAAACTGGCTCGTCTGGCCACCGTGTAAACCCTCGTTTTAAATAAATAGAAACGATCAAAATAGCAGCCTAAGTCGTCTGCGCGGTGACAGTACAAACCTATGAAATACTAAAAATCTCAAAGTACACCAACAGGAAAGAAGCAGTAGGAACAAAATACGTAAAAGAGAATAAAAAACTGCCATGCGGATCTCAGTAGTACATGCAGTAAGTGTACCGTACCATTGACATCCCAGAACTTTTGTTAAGTCACTCAACAGTCCGTTACACTCTACAGTGTAGGCTGCATTGTGACCTTCATGTTTCTAAACTGACGTCATTGCTGCTTCTATGCGGCCACAGTGTCCATCTGATGAAGGAACGTCGTCGTGCAAAACATGTGCTACAACTAAAGCTTCCTGCAGCAGCAGCAGCCGAAATAATAACTCTACGGACTCCACACAGAACATTTAAGTTACTCTTTGCTATGTGTAAAACTGTTTGGTTTATTTCACATACCATGCACTGCCAGAGGCGGCAGGAGCCAAACTAAAGGTCTATTCACCCATATTGAATTGTATATAAATATGAAGTAGACATTAAACAAAATCACTCATGGTGTTAACAGAATTTAATTGATGTAATCGAGTGATTTGTAAACACCGTACCTTCCCCGATAACAGAGACTAGCCTGTGACAAACACCTAATAACTGTAAATTCATGATGTTTGATGCTCCAGTGCCGATAGATCCATATGACAGTATTTAGGATATACGACTCCTATACGTCCAGAGGCCAAAACAACTACATATATAGCAGGGATTTATTTACCATGATATCACTATGGCAGATTACATTTTGTTCGCCAATTATTTTTACTCCTAGCTTGATTTTCGCACTCGATCAAGCAGCGGCAGGTTAAGATTCTGGAGTTGGGCCAAAACACTCACAATCGCAGTTATATTAATTCGAAGTTGTCTCTTTTCTGCCCTTCCAGCTGCTGCTTAACTGTTGTGCTTATTGTTACTTACTGCGTAGGTAGAGGCTCGATCGTTGTGGTGCTATATTACGGCCTTTTGTGTAGACACCAAGCATAGCGATGGCGTGTAATATGCCTCGGAAGGCCCATTGGTGAGCCTCTTACTAGCTGTCATAGTGCCTTAGTTTTGAATTTATAAAGCTAACAAAAGATTCTCACACGAATTTTGGGCAAACATATGTAACCTTACTTGATATTATTTGTGGAAGCATTTTTCATACATACATAAATTGTTAGTATTACACTCCAAAAACTTTTACCATTTTTTCTTATGTTAAGTAAATTATCTTCTGTGAAAAGAGTCCATCTGACACCCAGTAGGTCATTACAGAGATTTTCATAGACACTAATTTATTATGGGATCCGTAGACCATGTTAACTAGATTATTTAGTCTAGGTTACGTTCGGCTCGGTGAACTTAAGATCATTCGCCAACTGAGACCAAAGTTTGCTATCTTATAAATGAGTAATCACTGACTGCCTTTTTAAGTGAGCCACCTAGACTTGTTCCGCTGAAGTTGTGTCCGCACCCAGTCATTACTGAACCATGCGGGCAATTGCAACTACAGTTTCTTATATCTTATTTCATTTACGTTTACATTTATTTATTACCATGCATTGCAAACTGGTACTGATAAATAGAAGCGGTGTTAGGAACATATCGAGTAGTGCAAAAGACCTGTTGTACTTTGTAGTTATACATGTTTGTTATCAACTTCGATTAAAGAGCCAAAATGATCTGTGATATTACTTCAAATTTATTCCCGCAGGCAACCATCACTGGCAGTAAATAGTGGAAAGATGCCTGTATGCCGCAATAATAAAGCCAAAATAAATTAAAATATTGGCTCTCCTCTGTGCGGGCCGTGCTCGCAGGTCGGACAGAGAAGGCTTACTTCAGCACAGACCAAGCTTTGGTGGCGATGTGCTTGGTTGCAGACAAGCATAGCGGACCTTTTATACGTCCTTGCCCAAGCTATAGCTATGGCAACGCGAACGTTTTGCTGGCTCATGACCTGATCAACTATGAAACTCTTCTCATTTAAAAAAGGACACTGTGACTCTGTGGCACTTTCCAGCGGCTCGTTGAAAGACCACAAGAACGGTCTTGATGTTCCTCTCAAGCTTAGACGAACAGTTAGCAGAGATCTTTCCACTCATCCAAGCTCTTTCCTTCTTGAATTTACTCTTGACGGCGTTGAACACCGTAGCTACAGAAATTTGTTTTTTCTTAAGCTTAGCCATTTTTATGCTAGGATCGGTTCACAACTCGGAGTCTGCCTGAACAAAATCAAGCCCTGAGGTCTTCTTCAACCCATCTGTGACTCTGTGCACAGTCATCTGACTGACTTTAGTCGCTTAACGATGTCCGATTTGTTGTAACCCGCGCTGAACAGAGTAACTTCATCACTTCGCCTTGCTTCCGTTGTGGCATACATGCGCCTTACCACTACTTGCTGTCCAGGATAATTACCTGAAATGGATGAATTTTCAGTTAGTATTAGGGAGAAGTATTCTTTTTCTGAAAGTTGGCCACGCACGTGTAAAATGAAGTATAAAAGAGTTAGCAAATCCCGGTACACCCAGTGCTGCTATGCTTCCCGATCAATACGTTCTCAACTCTGTTGGTAGAGAGCCTCAGGCTAAAAGTATCATGATCGTAATACTAATTTGCATTAGTATTACTAGATTAGCTTAGCTTCAGACCACCAATCAACCGCTAATATTCGCCTGAACCTTGTCGATCGAACTTCTCAGTGACTGAACCAGGCAAGGGAATTTTCAAACCCACAGATTTTTACCCTGAGAATGCGCTCGGTACTAAAGGCTATCTACGAAAATTTCATTGTAGCTAATAAGATGCCAGCTCCTTGATTTTGTGCTCAATTGCTGTAGTTAGTTTCATTTTAGATGCTTAAGCATAGTGTTTCATTGCACATCTTCAACGGAAGTGTAGCCGCCACAGACCATATACCTGCCACCTTCAATGGAGGCAAAGGAGGCGACATAGCATAATGATGTAGGTATACGGACCGAGTAAGCCAGAAGTATAAATAAAGCAACCTTCACCGCAGCAATATAAAGTTACTGTTACAAGACTTAGATAAAAGTATCCCACTAGTTTCCTACGAACACAAAGGCGGGCAGAAGTGACCTAGCAGAAGGTGTGTAGGGAATCAAGGCGCACTGTGCATCGGACTGCTGCCAGGCCTCGGCCCCTACGTGCCGCTGTCTTGCGTGTGTGCTGCTCCGCCGCTGCGGTATCCGCATGCTCGGCTCTGTGTCCAGAATGCGGATGTTGCCTCAAAAATGCGGACCACACCACAGGGCCCTCATTGGCCGGTCCGCAGACCGCCTGCCCGCCCCTTTCGGTGAGGTCATCCGCTCCTGCTCCGCCTCCCCACCAATCACACGAGCTTTGTAAACTTTATCGATCATTTGGGAGCACTGAAGAAGCTTTTAATAGATTTTAGGAGCTCTTCGGAGTATCCGGTAAATCACAAAATTGCATCAGCTGCCGCTCGAGCGCTTCTGCCCAAAACAAAGCCTCCTCCAATCAGACAAAACTTAAAGAGGTGCTAAATATTTTACAGACGAACTCTATCTTCATACCAACCCCCACTCATTACATTAGCTGCAATAACAAGAGAGCTGTTGACGGGCACTTGCTATGTACATTCAACTCAATTTTTAGCAGCATTTAGCGTCATAAACCAAAATCGTACTCCCGTGTAGAGCGGGAATCAGATTATGCAACAGCTTGCAGCACAGGCAAACCATACAGAATATTTCTTCTCTGTATAAATTCTTAAAAATCTAGCCTACTACATTTCCTGTAACTGTTTTCCCCAAGTTTTACTTCGTCAATAAATGTCATGTATCATCTGCAAGTACAGTACTATAGCCATTAGGCATAAAATTTGTGCTAAATCTTAGTTTGCATAAGAAACTAGATTACTTTCTTTTGCCAGATGATTGAACTATACGATTCAGTGCCTTATCGTTTTGGAGCATGAAATATTCACTGAACATCATTTTTACATCATAAACTGAAATAAAAGATGGTCTGACTTCTATATCTATAGCTTCGAGCTCCCTTCGGCTGAAACGCCGTTATTCTGTATTGCGTCACCAAACCTCTCAGAAACTGACAGAACGCAAAACTGAGCAAACAGCAAGTGGGCGCCAGAAGGTCCCGTGCAACTCAGAGACTCGCTATACATAGTTACTTCTACTCGGCAATGTCACTCAATACTGTCACTCAGCAGTGTCTCTGAACGATGCCACTCTACAGTGTCACTCTACAGTGTCTCTGAACAATGTCACTCTACAGTGTCTCTGAACAATGTCACTCA